>CAXARA010000490.1:0-83702 GCA_963971135.1 Stenus bimaculatus | reverse complement strand
ATGAAAATAAAATTATTTAAACAAAATTTACATTTTTTTATAAAGAAATAAAAAAGTTACAGCAGTTTATGTTTGATTTTTAAGAAAAACGCATTATTTCTAAAAAATAACGTTTTTTTGATATAATTTTAAAAGTAATCGTCCGAAAAATTTTAAAACTACATTTCTAATTAGATTTCATGAAAATAATATTATTTAAACAAAATTTACATTTTTTTATAAAGAAATAAAAAAGTTACAGCAGTTTTAGTTTGATTTTTAAGAAAAACGTTTTTTTGGTATAATTTTAAAAATAATCGACCGAAAAATTTTAAAACTACATTTCTAATTAGATTTCATGAAAATAAAATTATTTAAACAAAATTTACATTTTTTTATAAAGAAATAAAAAAGTTACAGCAGTTTTTGTTTGATTTTTAAGAAAAACGCATTATTTCTAAAAAATAACGTTTTTTTGATATAATTTTAAAAGTAATCGTCCGAAAAATTTTAAAACTACATTTCTAATTAGATTTCATGAAAATAATATTATTTAAACAAAATTTACATTTTTTTATAAAGAAATAAAAAAGTTTCTGCAGTTTTTGTGTGATTTTTAAGAAAAACGTTTTTTTGTTATAATTTTAAAAATAATTGACCGAAAAATTTTAAAACTACATTTCTAATTAGATTTCATGAAAATAAAATTATTTAAACAAAATTTACATTTTTTTATAAAGAAATAAAAAAGTTACAGCAGTTTTTGTTTGATTTTTAAGAAAAACGCATTATTTCTAAAAAATAACGTTTTTTTGATATAATTTTAAAAGTAATCGTCCGAAAAATTTTAAAACTACATTTCTAATTAGATTTCATGAAAATAATATTATTTAAACAAAATTTACATTTTTTTATAAAGAAATAAAAAAGTTACAGCAGTTTTAGTTTGATTTTTAAGAAAAACGTTTTTTTGGTATAATTTTAAAAATAATCGACCGAAAAATTTTAAAACTACATTTCTAATTAGATTTCATGAAAATAAAATTATTTAAACAAAATTTACATTTTTTTATAAAGAAATAAAAAAGTTACAGCAGTTTTTGTTTGATTTTTAAGAAAAACGCATTATTTCTAAAAAATAACGTTTTTTTGATATAATTTTAAAAGTAATCGTCCGAAAAATTTTAAAACTACATTTCTAATTAGATTTCATGAAAATAATATTATTTAAACAAAATTTACATTTTTTTATAAAGAAATAAAAAAGTTACAGCAGTTTTAGTTTGATTTTTAAGAAAAACGTTTTTTTGGTATAATTTTAAAAATAATCGACCGAAAAATTTTAAAACTACATTTCTAATTAGATTTCATGAAAATAAAATTATTTAAACAAAATTTACATTTTTTTATAAAGAAATAAAAAAGTTTCTGCAGTTTTTGTGTTATTTTTAAGAAAAACGTTTTTTTGGTATAATTTTAAAAATAATCGACCGAAAAATTTTAAAACTACATTTCTAATTAGATTTCATGAAAATAAAATTATTTAAACAAAATTTACATTTTTTTATAAAGAAATAAAAAAGTTACAGCAGTTTTTGTTTGATTTTTAAGAAAAACGCATTATTTCTAAAAAATAACGTTTTTTTGATATAATTTTAAAAGTAATCGTCCGAAAAATTTTAAAACTACATTTCTAATTAGATTTCATAAAAATAATATTATTTAAACAAAATTTACATTTTTTTATAAAGAAATAAAAAAGTTACAGCAGTTTTAGTTTGATTTTTAAGAAAAACGTTTTTTTGGTATAATTTTAAAAATAATCGACCGAAAAATTTTAAAACTACATTTCTAATTAGATTTCATGAAAATAAAATTATTTAAACAAAATTTACATTTTTTTATAAAGAAATAAAAAAGTTACAGCAGTTTTTGTTTGATTTTTAAGAAAAACGCATTATTTCTAAAAAATAACGTTTTTTTGATATAATTTTAAAAGTAATCGTAAGAAAAATTTTAAAACTACATTTCTAATTAGATTTCATGAAAATAAAATTATTTAAACAAAATTTACATTTTTTTATAAAGAAATAAAAAAGTTTCTGCAGTTTTTGTGTGATTTTTAAGAAAAACGTTTTTTTGGTATAATTTTAAAAATAATTGACCGAAAAATTTTAAAACTACATTTCTAATTAGATTTCATGAAAATAAAATTATTTAAACAAAATTTACATTTTTTTATAAAGAAATAAAAAAGTTACAGCAGTTTTTGTTTGATTTTTAAGAAAAACGCATTATTTCTAAAAAATAACGTTTTTTTGATATAATTTTAAAAGTAATCGTCCGAAAAATTTTAAAACTACATTTCTAATTAGATTTCATGAAAATAATATTATTTAAACAAAATTTACATTTTTTTATAAAGAAATAAAAAAGTTACAGCAGTTTTAGTTTGATTTTTAAGAAAAACGTTTTTTTGGTATAATTTTAAAAATAATCGACCGAAAAATTTTAAAACTACATTTCTAATTAGATTTCATGAAAATAAAATTATTTAAACAAAATTTACATTTTTTTATAAAGAAATAAAAAAGTTACAGCAGTTTTTGTTTGATTTTTAAGAAAAACGCATTATTTCTAAAAAATAACGTTTTTTTGATATAATTTTAAAAGTAATCGTCCGAAAAATTTTAAAACTACATTTCTAATTAGATTTCATGAAAATAATATTATTTAAACAAAATTTACATTTTTTTATAAAGAAATAAAAAAGTTACAGCAGTTTTAGTTTGATTTTTAAGAAAAACGTTTTTTTGGTATAATTTTAAAAGTAATCGTCCGAAAAATTTTAAAACTACATTTCTAATTAGATTTCATGAAAATAAAATTATTTAAACAAAATTTACATTTTTTTATAAAGAAATAAAAAAGTTACAGCAGTTTTTGTTTGATTTTTAAGAAAAACGCATTATTTCTAAAAAATAACGTTTTTTTGATATAATTTTAAAAGTAATCGTCCGAAAAATTTTAAAACTACATTTCTAATTAGATTTCATGAAAATAATATTATTTAAACAAAATTTACATTTTTTTATAAAGAAATAAAAAAGTTTCTGCAGTTTTTGTGTGATTTTTAAGAAAAACGTTTTTTTGGTATAATTTTAAAAATAATCGACCGAAAAATTTTAAAACTACATTTCTAATTAGATTTCATGAAAATAAAATTATTTAAACAAAATTTACATTTTTTTATAAAGAAATAAAAAAGTTACAGCAGTTTTTGTTTGATTTTTAAGAAAAACGCATTATTTCTAAAAAATAACGTTTTTTTGATATAATTTTAAAAGTAATCGTCCGAAAAATTTTAAAACTACATTTCTAATTAGATTTCATAAAAATAATATTATTTAAACAAAATTTACATTTTTTTTATAAAGAAATATAAAAGTTACAGCAGTTTTTGTTTGATTTTTAAGAAAAACGCATTATTTCTAAAAAATAACGTTTTTTTGATATAATTTTAAAAGTAATCGTCCGAAAAATTTTAAAACTACATTTCTAATTAGATTTCATGAAAATAATATTATTTAAACAAAATTTACATTTTTTTATAAAGAAATAAAAAAGTTTCTGCAGTTTTTGTGTGATTTTTAAGAAAAACGTTTTTTTGGTATAATTTTAAAAATAATCGACCGAAAAATTTTAAAACTACATTTCTAATTAGATTTCATGAAAATAAAATTATTTAAACAAAATTTACATTTTTTTATAAAGAAATAAAAAAGTTACAGCAGTTTTTGTTTGATTTTTAAGAAAAACGCATTATTTCTAAAAAATAACGTTTTTTTGATATAATTTTAAAAGTAATCGTCCGAAAAATTTTAAAACTACATTTCTAATTAGATTTCATGAAAATAATATTATTTAAACAAAATTTACATTCTTTTATAAAGAAATAAAAAAGTTTCTGCAGTTTTTGTGTGATTTTTAAGAAAAACGTTTTTTTGGTATAATTTTAAAAATAATTGACCGAAAAATTTTAAAACTACATTTCTAATTAGATTTCATGAAAATAAAATTATTTAAACAAAATTTACATTTTTTTATAAAGAAATAAAAAAGTTACAGCAGTTTTTGTTTGATTTTTAAGAAAAACGCATTATTTCTAAAAAATAACGTTTTTTTGATATAATTTTAAAAGTAATCGTCCGAAAAATTTTAAAACTACATTTCTAATTAGATTTCATGAAAATAATATTATTTAAACAAAATTTACATTTTTTTATAAAGAAATAAAAAAGTTACAGCAGTTTTAGTTTGATTTTTAAGAAAAACGTTTTTTTGGTATAATTTTAAAAATAATCGACCGAAAAATTTTAATACTACATTTCTAATTAGATTTCATGAAAATAATATTATTTAAACAAAATTTACATTTTTTTATAAAGAAATAAAAAAGTTACAGCAGTTTTAGTTTGATTTTTAAGAAAAACGTTTTTTTGGTATAATTTTAAAAATAATCGACCGAAAAATTTTAAAACTACATTTCTAATTAGATTTCATGAAAATAAAATTATTTAAACAAAATTTACATTTTTTTATAAAGAAATAAAAAAGTTACAGCAGTTTTTGTTTGATTTTTAAGAAAAACGCATTATTTCTAAAAAATAACGTTTTTTTGATATAATTTTAAAAGTAATCGTCCGAAAAATTTTAAAACTACATTTCTAATTAGATTTCATGAAAATAATATTATTTAAACAAAATTTACATTTTTTTATAAAGAAATAAAAAAGTTACAGCAGTTTTAGTTTGATTTTTAAGAAAAACGTTTTTTTGGTATAATTTTAAAAATAATCGACCGAAAAATTTTAAAACTACATTTCTAATTAGATTTCATGAAAATAAAATTATTTAAACAAAATTTACATTTTTTTATAAAGAAATAAAAAAGTTACAGCAGTTTTTGTTTGATTTTTAAGAAAAACGCATTATTTCTAAAAAATAACGTTTTTTTGATATAATTTTAAAAGTAATCGTCCGAAAAATTTTAAAACTACATTTCTAATTAGATTTCATGAAAATAATATTATTTAAACAAAATTTACATTTTTTTATAAAGAAATAAAAAAGTTACAGCAGTTTTAGTTTGATTTTTAAGAAAAACGTTTTTTTGGTATAATTTTAAAAATAATCGACCGAAAAATTTTAAAACTACATTTCTAATTAGATTTCATGAAAATAAAATTATTTAAACAAAATTTACATTTTTTTATAAAGAAATAAAAAAGTTACAGCAGTTTTTGTTTGATTTTTAAGAAAAACGCATTATTTCTAAAAAATAACGTTTTTTTGATATAATTTTAAAAGTAATCGTCCGAAAAATTTTAAAACTACATTTCTAATTAGATTTCATGAAAATAATATTATTTAAACAAAATTTACATTTTTTTATAAAGAAATAAAAAAGTTACAGCAGTTTTAGTTTGATTTTTAAGAAAAACGTTTTTTTGGTATAATTTTAAAAATAATCGACCGAAAAATTTTAAAACTACATTTCTAATTAGATTTCATGAAAATAAAATTATTTAAACAAAATTTACATTTTTTTATAAAGAAATAAAAAAGTTACAGCAGTTTTTGTTTGATTTTTAAGAAAAACGCATTATTTCTAAAAAATAACGTTTTTTTGATATAATTTTAAAAGTAATCGTCCGAAAAATTTTAAAACTACATTTCTAATTAGATTTCATGAAAATAATATTATTTAAACAAAATTTACATTTTTTTATAAAGAAATAAAAAAGTTACAGCAGTTTTAGTTTGATTTTTAAGAAAAACGTTTTTTTGGTATAATTTTAAAAATAATCGACCGAAAAATTTTAAAACTACATTTCTAATTAGATTTCATGAAAATAAAATTATTTAAACAAAATTTACATTTTTTTATAAAGAAATAAAAAAGTTACAGCAGTTTATGTTTGATTGACATCTATAGTTGTGTACCGCTACGCTAAATTACCAAAATGGTTAAATTATGCAACAGGTGCAAGAAATCTGCCACTTCATCAATTGTTCAATGTTCAAAATGTTCTCTTGTTTACCACGCTAGTTGTTCTAACCTATGTAGGACTGGTAAATATGTTACTGAGGACGAGTTTGTTTGTTGCACTAGGGTGGATGTAAGTGTTGATGATGTTTCCCAAGCTGCTTGTAAATCTAATTCCTCTAATAATAATTCTACCAACACTTGCATATCTAACACTCTTGACATAATCAATGCTGCTGTACTCTCTTTATCTAATGAAATGAAACTGCAAAGTCAGGCTATTTTCGATTTAAATCTTGTAGTAAGTCCCATGACCAGCTTAATTACGGAGAATGCTGCGCTTCATTCTGATTTGAACTCGCTAAAGAATGAAAACAAACTATTAAAGTCCACCGTTAATGAAAATAACTCCCTATTATCTGACCTACGTGTTAAGCTTGATGATCTTAATAGGGACTTTAAAGTGCTTCGTGAAACTAATATTGATCTTATTAAATTATTAACTAACGGTAGGAATATTACCTATCTTGGAGCTCACTCTTCATCTAATGCTATTGATAGTATTAATTCTCCAACCTGCGACATTGACAAAGGTAAAAATAAAACGGATAACAAAATTAATAATAATGAAAAGAGAAATGAGGTAATTCCAGTTAATGAGATCAATGATCCTAACACAACAAATAACATCATTAGGACCAAATCTAAACAAAATAATAATGTTAATTTGAATAAAAAGAAGAAAATAAATATTAATAATAAAGGTAATAACAAATTAATCAAGAAATCTACTGATGTTGCATTTTCCCAACCTACTGTTAGTAATGAAGTCACTGAATTATCTGGCGTTGAGTTTAACTACAAATGGATCCATGTTGATAGGGTTCGTGCTGGTACGTCTTGTGATCTGTTGCGTACATTCATGGAAAAGAAATTTTCCACATCAGGTATTATTTGCTTTGCCTTAACTAATAATGATCTTATGTGCTCTTTTAAAGTTAGAATTAAATCTGATTCTTTTGATGCTGTTCTTAATCCTGATAACTGGCCTAAGAATGTTCGAATCAAGGAGTTTGTTTTTCGTCGTCCGTTTGGAGGTGTGAGGAGTTCGAGTGTGGTTGAAACGGGTGGTGTAAATTTTCCAATGGTCGAACACTCAATTCCGCCAACCTAAAGTCTTCTCTAAAGATTCTTTATCAAAATGTTCGAGGCTTAAGAACGAAAACTTTTGATTTTTTTAACTCTATTGTCAATATGGACATAGACGTTGTTATTCTAACCGAAACATGGCTTAACTCTTCAATATCTGATAGTGAGTTATTTGATGACAGGTTTTGTGTTTATCGATGTGACCGCTCTGATCCCCTAAAGAGCCGGGGTGGTGGTGTTCTTATTGCTGTTAATGTGAAATTTCGTTCTAGTCCTGTTGTAATTAATGTTATGCAGAGAGAGGAATTATGGGTTTCGTTACAGTCTGGTGAATCTGACTTATATATTTGTGCCTGCTATTTTACTCCATGTTGTGAATACAGAAAATACTTAGATCACACAGATTGTGTGGATGAAATTGTTTCGTTACACCCGTCTAGTTCTTTTCTTGTTTGTGGCGATTACAATTTACCCGCCATTACCTGGGTCGAAAATGATGTTGGACCAGGGCTTATTCCAACTACGAGTGTCAATGGCAATGATGCAGAGGTTATTAATAGACTTGCGTCCTGTGGTTTATTCCAGCGAAACTTCATTACCAACTCTAGTGATAGGACTTTGGATTTGATATTTTCTAACTTTCATATCATCCTAACACAATCCATTGGACTGGTTCCTACTGATAGTTATCATCCTGCAGTTAACTTTGAGTGTGATCTTAACCTGTCATTTATTGAGATCCAGCCTGATTATTTATCTTTAAATTTCAATGATACTGACTATGTATTATTAAACCGCTTTTTGTCCCAGGTCGATTGGCCACAGGTCTTATCCTGTGTTGATTTTAATGATGCGGTTGATTCGTTTCATAAAACGCTTATGGAGGGCATCGTTTTATTTACTCCCAAAATTTCCAGAAGTGGTCATAGAAACTACTCTTATCCTCCCTGGGTTACCCAGGTAACTAAAAAATTAATTTATTCTAAAAAACTTGCTCACAAGTCTTTCAAAGGTTCCAACCTTGAGAGTGATTATCGCATTTTTTCCAAGTTAAGATCACGCTGTAAAGCATCTATAGCCGACGATCATTTATCGTTTATTAGTAACGCTGAAGACAATATTGTTAATAATCCAAAGTCATTTTGGAAATATGTAAAAAAGCTTTACCCTCAGAATAAATCGGTTCCTTCAACGATGTACAGTAGAGATGACATCTCTGGCAACACTCCACGCGAAATTAGTGGTATGTTTCTTCATAATTTCATGAGCTACTATTCTAACGACACAGGGGTCCCCTCCACCTCTTCCATCGCGATGTGTTACGATAGTGTATTGTTAAACAATATCGTTATTGATTCGCTTGAGGTGTTTAAGGAATTAAATAACTTGCAGGATAATCTAAACAGCGGACCTGATGAGCTTCCCGCTGTGCTTCTCAAAAACTGTTCTTCGTTCTTATGTGAGCCAATAACTCTACTTTTTAACCGATCTCTTAATGAAGGCATATTTGCGGCATCCTGGAAGAAATCTTATATTATTCCAGTATATAAATGTGGTGATAAAACTCGTGTTGAAAACTATCGGCCAATTTCAATTATTTCTCATATTCCTAAGATGCTGGATAAAATTGTTGCCAACACCATCTCTTGTGCTTACCGTAACATTATCATTCCTGAACAACACGGATTTATGAGAGGAAGAAGTACGGAAACTAACCTCTTCATATATATTAATAATATAATCTCTGGACTCGAGGGTGGGTTGGAAATTGCGAGCGTTTACACTGACTTTAGTAAAGCTTTTGACCGGGTGAACCACCATCGGTTATTATTAAAACTTCAAGGTCTAGGTATTGGCGATCCTTTGTTGTCCTGGTTGCGGTCGTATCTTTCGGGTCGAAGTCAATGCGTCCGACTCAATTCGGAGTTGTCTGACTTCATGTCTATTCCCAGTGGTGTCCCTCAAGGGTCTCATTTGGGTCCCATCCTGTTTTTGTTATACATTAATGATTTACAGGACGTAATAAAAAACAGTCAATTTCTTCTCTTCGCAGACGATTTAAAGCTTTTTAAAGCAATTTATTCTGATAGAGATATTATTTCCCTTCAGGAGGATTTGAATGCTTTAGTGTCATGGTGTGAATTTAATCAGATGTCCTTAAATGTGTCTAAATGTAAAAGTATTTTATTTAGTCGTAAATCAGACAGATCATATGTAAGGTTTTATATCGATGGGGATATCATTGAGGATGTCACGGTTATTAGGGACTTGGGTCTGGTACTAGACTACAAAATGCAGTTTTCGGATCATATTAACAATATCAACAATAAGGCTAGTCAAATGCTTGGATTTGTCAAAAGATGTACGGCGCATTTTACTAACGATCGCGCTCTAATATCTTTATATGGTTCACTGGTTAGGTCTCACTTAGATTATTGTTGTAGCTTATGGGCCCCATACCTCTCTACCCACATCACTCTTCTGGAGAGAACACAAAAACGATTTGTGAAATATTTATGCTACAGAACAAATATTCAATATATGAGTGAAAACTACGACTTAATTCTTAAATATTTTGGGTTGTCTCCTCTGGAACTCAGGCGTTTGTATTTTTGTGCCTGTTTTGTTTTTAGGGTTTTTAATAATTTTATCGAATGTCCGTGTATTTTGAGTTCTTTTAACTTAAATGTTCCATCTAGGAGTCTACGAAATTGTGAGACATTCCACATTGATTACCACAAGACACAATATGGGCAAAACAATCCATTGATCAGATGTTGTAAGTCTATCAATACAGTTTGTGATTCCATCGATATTTTCAATTGTTCTTACCTTGTGTTTAAGTCTGAGATGTGGCGTCGTCTTCGTTCCTAGTTGGTTTTGTGTTTAGTGTGCTTTGCCGGTTTTTAATTCTAATGGCATGTCCGTGTATATATGAAATGAAATTTTTAAGAAAAACGCATTATTTCTAAAAAATAACGTTTTTTTGATATAATTTTAAAAGTAATCGTCCGAAAAATTTTAAAACTACATTTCTAATTAGATTTCATGAAAATAATATTATTTAAACAAAATTTACATTTTTTTATAAAGAAATAAAAAAGTTACAGCAGTTTTTGTTTGATTTTTAAGAAAAACGCATTATTTCTAAAAAATAACGTTTTTTTGATATAATTTTAAAAGTAATCGTCCGAAAAATTTTAAAACTACATTTCTAATTAGATTTCATGAAAATAAAATTATTTAAACAAAATTTACATTTTTTTATAAAGAAATAAAAAAGTTTCTGCAGTTTTTGTGTGATTTATAAGAAAAACGTTTTTTTGGTATAATTTTAAAAATAATACACCGAAAAATTTTAAAACTACATTTCTAATTAGATTTCATGAAAATAAAATTATTTAAACAAAATTTACATTTTTTTATAAAGAAATAAAAAAGTTACAGCAGTTTTTGTTTGATTTTTAAGAAAAACGCATTATTTCTAAAAAATAACGTTTTTTTGATATAATTTTAAAAGTAATCGTCCGAAAAATTTTAAAACTACATTTCTAATTAGATTTCATGAAAATAATATTATTTAAACAAAATTTACATTTTTTTATAAAGAAATAAAAAAGTTACAGCAGTTTTAGTTTGATTTTTAAGAAAAACGTTTTTTTGTTATAATTTTAAAAATAATCGACCGAAAAATTTTAAAACTACATTTCTAATTAGATTTCATGAAAATAAAATTATTTAAACAAAATTTACATTTTTTTATAAAGAAATAAAAAAGTTACAGCAGTTTTTGTTTGATTTTTAAGAAAAACGCATTATTTCGAAAAAATAACGTTTTTTTGATATAATTTTAAAAGTAATCGTCCGAAAAATTTTAAAACTACATTTCTAATTAGATTTCATGAAAATAAAATTATTTAAACAAAATTTACATTTTTTTATAAAGAAATAAAAAAGTTTCTGCAGTTTTTGTGTGATTTTTAAGAAAAACGTTTTTTTGGTATAATTTTAAAAATAATCGACCGAAAAATTTTAAAACTACATTTCTAATTAGATTTCATGAAAATAAAATTATTTAAACAAAATTTACATTTTTTTATAAAGAAATAAAAAAGTTACAGCAGTTTTTGTTTGATTTTTAAGAAAAACGCATTATTTCTAAAAAATAACGTTTTTTTGATATAATTTTAAAAGTAATCGTCCGAAAAATTTTAAAACTACATTTCTAATTAGATTTCATGTAAATAATATTATTTAAACAAAATTTACATTTTTTTATAAAGAAATAAAAAAGTTACAGCAGTTTTAGTTTGATTTTTAAGAAAAACGTTTTTTTGGTATAATTTTAAAAATAATCGACCGAAAAATTTTAAAACTACATTTCTAATTAGATTTCATGAAAATAAAATTATTTAAACAAAATTTACATTTTTTTATAAAGAAATAAAAAAGTTACAGCAGTTTTTGTTTGATTTTTAAGAAAAACGCATTATTTCTAAAAAATAACGTTTTTTTGATATAATTTTAAAAGTAATCGTCCGAAAAATTTTAAAACTACATTTCTAATTAGATTTCATGAAAATAATATTATTTAAACAAAATTTACATTTTTTTATAAAGAAATAAAAAAGTTTCTGCAGTTTTTGTGTGATTTTTAAGAAAAACGTTTTTTTGGTATAATTTTAAAAATAATCGACCGAAAAATTTTAAAACTACATTTCTAATTAGATTTCATGAAAATAAAATTATTTAAACAAAATTTACATTTTTTTATAAAGAAATAAAAAAGTTACAGCAGTTTTTGTTTGATTTTTAAGAAAAACGCATTATTTCTAAAAAATAACGTTTTTTTGATATAATTTTAAAAGTAATCGTCCGAAAAATTTTAAAACTACATTTTTAATTAGATTTCATGAAAATAATATTATTTAAACAAAATTTACATTTTTTTATAAAGAAATAAAAAAGTTACAGCAGTTTTAGTTTGATTTTTAAGAAAAACGTTTTTCTGGTATAATTTTATAAATAATCGACCGAAAAATTTTAAAACTACATTTCTAATTAGATTTCATGAAAATAAAATTATTTAAACAAAATTTGCATTTTTTTATAAAGAAATAAAAAAGTTACAGCAGTTTTTGTTTGATTTTTAAGAAAAACGCATTATTTCTAAAAAATAACGTTTTTTTGATATAATTTTAAAAGTAATCGTCCGAAAAATTTTAAAACTACATTTCTAATTAGATTTCATGAAAATAATATTATTTAAACAAAATTTACATATTTTTATAAAGAAATAAAAAAGTTTCTGCAGTTTTTGTGTGATTTTTAAGAAAAACGTTTTTTTGGTATAATTTTAAAAATAATCGACCGAAAAATTTTAAAACTACATTTCTAATTAGATTTCATGAAAATAAAATTATTTAAACAAAATTTACATTTTTTTATAAAGAAATAAAAAAGTTACAGCAGTTTTTGTTTGATTTTTAAGAAAAACGCATTATTTCTAAAAAATAACGTTTTTTTGATATAATTTTAAAAGTAATCGTCCGAAAAATTTTAAAACTACATTTCTAATTAGATTTCATGAAAATAAAATTATTTAAACAAAATTTACATTTTTTTATAAAGAAATAAAAAAGTTTCTGCAGTTTTTGTGTGATTTTTAAGAAAAACGTTTTTTTGGTATAATTTTAAAAATAATCAACCGAAAAATTTTAAAACTACATTTCTAATTAGATTTCATGAAAATAAAATTATTTAAACAAAATTTACATTTTTTTATAAAGAAATAAAAAAGTTACAGCAGTTTTTGTTTGATTTTTAAGAAAAACGCATTATTTCTAAAAAATAACGTTTTTTTGATATAATTTTAAAAGTAATCGTCCGAAAAATTTTAAAACTACATTTCTAATTAGATTTCATGAAAATAATATTATTTAAACAAAATTTACATTTTTTTATAAAGAAATAAAAAAGTTACAGCAGTTTTAGTTTGATTTTTAAGAAAAACGTTTTTTTGGTATAATTTTAAAAATAATCGACCGAAAAATTTTAAAACTACATTTCTAATTAGATTTCATGAAAATAAAATTATTTAAACAAAATTTACATTTTTTTATAAAGAAATAAAAAAGTTACAGCAGTTTTTGTTTGATTTTTAAGAAAAACGCATTATTTCTAAAAAATAACGTTTATTTGATATAATTTTAAAAGTAATCGTCCGAAAAATTTTAAAACTACATTTCTAATTAGATTTCATGAAAATAAAATTATTTAAACAAAATTTACATTTTTTTATAAAGAAATAAAAAAGTTTCTGCAGTTTTTGTGTGATTTTTAAGAAAAACGTTTTTTTGGTATAATTTTAAAAATAATCAACCGAAAAATTTTAAAACTACATTTCTAATTAGATTTCATGAAAATAAAATTATTTAAACAAAATTTACATTTTTTTATAAAGAAATAAAAAAGTTACAGCAGTTTTTGTTTGATTTTTAAGAAAAACGCATTATTTCTAAAAAATAACGTTTTTTTGATATAATTTTAAAAGTAATCGTCCGAAAAATTTTAAAACTACATTTCTAATTAGATTTCATGAAAATAATATTATTTAAACAAAATTTACATTTTTTTATAAAGAAATAAAAAAGTTACAGCAGTTTTAGTTTGATTTTTAAGAAAAACGTTTTTTTGGTATAATTTTAAAAATAATCGACCGAAAAATTTTAAAACTACATTTCTAATTAGATTTCATGAAAATAAAATTATTTAAACAAAATTTACATTTTTTTATAAAGAAATAAAAAAGTTACAGCAGTTTTAGTTTGATTTTTAAGAAAAACGTTTTTCTGGTATAATTTTATAAATAATCGACCGAAAAATTTTAAAACTACATTTCTAATTAGATTTCATGAAAATAAAATTATTTAAACAAAATTTACATTTTTTTATAAAGAAATAAAAAAGTTACAGCAGTTTTTGTTTGATTTTTAAGAAAAACGCATTATTTCTAAAAAATAACGTTTTTTTGATATAATTTTAAAAGTAATCGTCCGAAAAATTTTAAAACTACATTTCTAATTAGATTTCATGAAAATAATATTATTTAAACAAAATTTACATTTTTTTATAAAGAAATAAAAAAGTTTCTGCAGTTTTTGTGTGATTTTTAAGAAAAACGTTTTTTTGGTATAATTTTAAAAATAATCGACCGAAAAATTTTAAAACTACATTTCTAATTAGATTTCATGAAAATAAAATTATTTAAACAAAATTTACATTTTTTTATAAAGAAATAAAAAAGTTACAGCAGTTTTTGTTTGATTTTTAAGAAAAACGCATTATTTCTAAAAAATAACGTTTTTTTGATATAATTTTAAAAGTAATCGTCCGAAAAATTTTAAAACTACATTTCTAATTAGATTTCATGAAAATAAAATTATTTAAACAAAATTTACATTTTTTTATAAAGAAATAAAAAAGTTTCTGCAGTTTTTGTGTGATTTTTAAGAAAAACGTTTTTTTGGTATAATTTTAAAAATAATCAACCGAAAAATTTTAAAACTACATTTCTAATTAGATTTCATGAAAATAAAATTATTTAAACAAAATTTACATTTTTTTATAAAGAAATAAAAAAGTTACAGCAGTTTTTGTTTGATTTTTAAGAAAAACGCATTATTTCTAAAAAATAACGTTTTTTTGATATAATTTTAAAAGTAATCGTCCGAAAAATTTTAAAACTACATTTCTAATTAGATTTCATGAAAATAATATTATTTAAACAAAATTTACATTTTTTTATAAAGAAATAAAAAAGTTACAGCAGTTTTAGTTTGATTTTTAAGAAAAACGTTTTTTTGGTATAATTTTAAAAATAATCGACCGAAAAATTTTAAAACTACATTTCTAATTAGATTTCATGAAAATAAAATTATTTAAACAAAATTTACATTTTTTTATAAAGAAATAAAAAAGTTACAGCAGTTTTTGTTTGATTTTTAAGAAAAACGCATTATTTCTAAAAAATAACGTTTTTTTGATATAATTTTAAAAGTAATCGTCCGAAAAATTTTAAAACTACATTTCTAATTAGATTTCATGAAAATAAAATTATTTAAACAAAATTTACATTTTTTTATAAAGAAATAAAAAAGTTTCTGCAGTTTTTGTGTGATTTTTAAGAAAAACGTTTTTTTGGTATAATTTTAAAAATAATCAACCGAAAAATTTTAAAACTACATTTCTAATTAGATTTCATGAAAATAAAATTATTTAAACAAAATTTACATTTTTTTATAAAGAAATAAAAAAGTTACAGCAGTTTTTGTTTGATTTTTAAGAAAAACGCATTATTTCTAAAAAATAACGTTTTTTTGATATAATTTTAAAAGTAATCGTCCGAAAAATTTTAAAACTACATTTCTAATTAGATTTCATGAAAATAATATTATTTAAACAAAATTTACATTTTTTTATAAAGAAATAAAAAAGTTACAGCAGTTTTAGTTTGATTTTTAAGAAAAACGTTTTTTTGGTATAATTTTAAAAATAATCGACCGAAAAATTTTAAAACTACATTTCTAATTAGATTTCATGAAAATAAAATTATTTAAACAAAATTTACATTTTTTTATAAAGAAATAAAAAAGTTACAGCAGTTTTTGTTTGATTTTTAAGAAAAACGCATTATTTCTAAAAAATAACGTTTTTTTGATATAATTTTAAAAGTAATCGTCCGAAAAATTTTAAAACTACATTTCTAATTAGATTTCATGAAAATAATATTATTTAAACAAAATTTACATTTTTTTATAAAGAAATAAAAAAGTTTCTGCAGTTTTAGTTTGATTTTTAAGAAAAACGTTTTTTTGGTATAATTTTAAAAATAATCGACCGAAAAATTTTAAAACTACATTTATAATTAGATTTCATGAAAATAAAATTATTTAAACAAAATTTACATTTTTTTATAAAGAAATAAAAAAGTTACAGCAGTTTTTGTTTGATTTTTAAGAAAAACGCATTATTTCTAAAAAATAACGTTTTTTTGATATAATTTTAAAAGTAATCGTCCGAAAAATTTTAAAACTACATTTCTAATTAGATTTCATGAAAATAAAATTATTTAAACAAAATTTACATTTTTTTATAAAGAAATAAAAAAGTTTCTGCAGTTTTTGTGTGATTTTTAAGAAAAACGTTTTTTTGGTATAATTTTAAAAATAATCAACCGAAAAATTTTAAAACTACATTTCTAATTAGATTTCATGAAAATAAAATTATTTAAACAAAATTTACATTTTTTTATAAAGAAATAAAAAAGTTACAGCAGTTTTTGTTTGATTTTTAAGAAAAACGCATTATTTCTAAAAAATAACGTTTTTTTGATATAATTTTAAAAGTAATCGTCCGAAAAATTTTAAAACTACATTTCTAATTAGATTTCATGAAAATAATATTATTTAAACAAAATTTACATTTTTTTATAAAGAAATAAAAAAGTTACAGCAGTTTTAGTTTGATTTTTAAGAAAAACGTTTTTTTGGTATAATTTTAAAAATAATCGACCGAAAAATTTTAAAACTACATTTCTAATTAGATTTCATGAAAATAAAATTATTTAAACAAAATTTACATTTTTTTATAAAGAAATAAAAAAGTTACAGCAGTTTTTGTTTGATTTTTAAGAAAAACGCATTATTTCTAAAAAATAACGTTTTTTTGATATAATTTTAAAAGTAATCGTCCGAAAAATTTTAAAACTACATTTCTAATTAGATTTCATGAAAATAAAATTATTTAAACAAAATTTACATTTTTTTATAAAGAAATAAAAAAGTTACAGCAGTTTTTGTTTGATTTTTAAGAAAAACGCATTATTTCTAAAAAATAACGTTTTTTTGATATAATTTTAAAAGTAATCGTCCGAAAAATTTTAAAACTACATTTCTAATTAGATTTCATGAAAATAATATTATTTAAACAAAATTTACATTCTTTTATAAAGAAATAAAAAAGTTTCTGCAGTTTTTGTGTGATTTTTAAGAAAAACGTTTTTTTGGTATAATTTTAAAAATAATCGACCGAAAAATTTTAAAACTACATTTCTAATTAGATTTCATGAAAATAAAATTATTTAAACAAAATTTACATTTTTTTATAAAGAAATAAAAAAGTTACAGCAGTTTTTGTTTGATTTTTAAGAAAAACGCATTATTTCTAAAAAATAATGTTTTTTTGATATAATTTTAAAAGTAATCGTCCGAAAAATTTTAAAACTACATTTCTAATTAGATTTCATGAAAATAATATTATTTAAACAAAATTTACATTTTTTTATAAAGAAATAAAAAAGTTACAGCAGTTTTAGTTTGATTTTTAAGAAAAACGTTTTTTTGTTATAATTTTAAAAATAATCGACCGAAAAATTTTAAAACTACATTTCTAATTAGATTTCATGAAAATAAAATTATTTAAACAAAATTTACATTTTTTTATAAAGAAATAAAAAAGTTACAGCAGTTTTTGTTTGATTTTTAAGAAAAACGCATTATTTCGAAAAAATAACGTTTTTTTGATATAATTTTAAAAGTAATCGTCCGAAAAATTTTAAAACTACATTTCTAATTAGATTTCATGAAAATAAAATTATTTAAACAAAATTTACATTTTTTTATAAAGAAATAAAAAAGTTTCTGCAGTTTTTGTGTGATTTTTAAGAAAAACGTTTTTTTGGTATAATTTTAAAAATAATCGACCGAAAAATTTTTAAACTACATTTCTAATTAGATTTCATGAAAATAAAATTATTTAAACAAAATTTACATTTTTTTATAAAGAAATAAAAAAGTTACAGCAGTTTTTGTTTGATTTTTAAGAAAAACGCATTATTTCTAAAAAATAACGTTTTTTTGATATAATTTTAAAAGTAATCGTCCGAAAAATTTTAAAACTACATTTCTAATTAGATTTCATGTAAATAATATTATTTAAACAAAATTTACATTTTTTTATAAAGAAATAAAAAAGTTACAGCAGTTTTAGTTTGATTTTTAAGAAAAACGTTTTTTTGGTATAATTTTAAAAATAATCGACCGAAAAATTTTAAAACTACATTTCTAATTAGATTTCATGAAAATAAAATTATTTAAACAAAATTTACATTTTTTTATAAAGAAATAAAAAAGTTACAGCAGTTTTTGTTTGATTTTTAAGAAAAACGCATTATTTCTAAAAAATAACGTTTTTTTGATATAATTTTAAAAGTAATCGTCCGAAAAATTTTAAAACTACATTTCTAATTAGATTTCATGAAAATAATATTATTTAAACAAAATTTACATTTTTTTATAAAGAAATAAAAAAGTTTCTGCAGTTTTTGTGTGATTTTTAAGAAAAACGTTTTTTTGGTATAATTTTAAAAATAATCGACCGAAAAATTTTAAAACTACATTTCTAATTAGATTTCATGAAAATAAAATTATTTAAACAAAATTTACATTTTTTTATAAAGAAATAAAAAAGTTACAGCAGTTTTTGTTTGATTTTTAAGAAAAACGCATTATTTCTAAAAAATAACGTTTTTTTGATATAATTTTAAAAGTAATCGTCCGAAAAATTTTAAAACTACATTTTTAATTAGATTTCATGAAAATAATATTATTTAAACAAAATTTACATTTTTTTATAAAGAAATAAAAAAGTTACAGCAGTTTTAGTTTGATTTTTAAGAAAAACGTTTTTCTGGTATAATTTTATAAATAATCGACCGAAAAATTTTAAAACTACATTTCTAATTAGATTTCATGAAAATAAAATTATTTAAACAAAATTTACATTTTTTTATAAAGAAATAAAAAAGTTACAGCAGTTTTTGTTTGATTTTTAAGAAAAACGCATTATTTCTAAAAAATAACGTTTTTTTGATATAATTTTAAAAGTAATCGTCCGAAAAATTTTAAAACTACATTTCTAATTAGATTTCATGAAAATAATATTATTTAAACAAAATTTACATTTTTTTATAAAGAAATAAAAAAGTTTCTGCAGTTTTTGTGTGATTTTTAAGAAAAACGTTTTTTTGGTATAATTTTAAAAATAATCGACCGAAAAATTTTAAAACTACATTTCTAATTAGATTTCATGAAAATAAAATTATTTAAACAAAATTTACATTTTTTTATAAAGAAATAAAAAAGTTACAGCAGTTTTTGTTTGATTTTTAAGAAAAACGCATTATTTCTAAAAAATAACGTTTTTTTGATATAATTTTAAAAGTAATCGTCCGAAAAATTTTAAAACTACATTTCTAATTAGATTTCATGAAAATAATATTATTTAAACAAAATTTACATTTTTTTATAAAGAAATAAAAAAGTTTCTGCAGTTTTTGTGTGATTTTTAAGAAAAACGTTTTTTTGGTATAATTTTAAAAATAATCGACCGAAAAATTTTAAAACTACATTTCTAATTAGATTTCATGAAAATAAAATTATTTAAACAAAATTTACATTTTTTTATAAAGAAATAAAAAAGTTACAGCAGTTTTTGTTTGATTTTTAAGAAAAACGCATTATTTCTAAAAAATAACGTTTTTTTGATATAATTTTAAAAGTAATCGTCCGAAAAATTTTAAAACTACATTTTTAATTAGATTTCATGAAAATAATATTATTTAAACAAAATTTACATTTTTTTATAAAGAAATAAAAAAGTTACAGCAGTTTTAGTTTGATTTTTAAGAAAAACGTTTTTCTGGTATAATTTTATAAATAATCGACCGAAAAATTTTAAAACTACATTTCTAATTAGATTTCATGAAAATAAAATTATTTAAACAAAATTTACATTTTTTTATAAAGAAATAAAAAAGTTACAGCAGTTTTTGTTTGATTTTTAAGAAAAACGCATTATTTCTAAAAAATAACGTTTTTTTGATATAATTTTAAAAGTAATCGTCCGAAAAATTTTAAAACTACATTTCTAATTAGATTTCATGAAAATAATATTATTTAAACAAAATTTACATTTTTTTATAAAGAAATAAAAAAGTTTCTGCAGTTTTTGTGTGATTTTTAAGAAAAACGTTTTTTTGGTATAATTTTAAAAATAATCGACCGAAAAATTTTAAAACTACATTTCTAATTAGATTTCATGAAAATAAAATTATTTAAACAAAATTTACATTTTTTTATAAAGAAATAAAAAAGTTACAGCAGTTTTTGTTTGATTTTTAAGAAAAACGCATTATTTCTAAAAAATTAAGTTTTTTTGATATAATTTTAAAAGTAATCGTCCGAAAAATTTTAAAACTACATTTCTAATTAGATTTCATGAAAATAAAATTATTTAAACAAAATTTACATTTTTTTATAAAGAAATAAAAAAGTTTCTGCAGTTTTTGTGTGATTTTTAAGAAAAACGTTTTTTTGGTATAATTTTAAAAATAATCAACCGAAAAATTTTAAAACTACATTTCTAATTAGATTTCATGAAAATAAAATTATTTAAACAAAATTTACATTTTTTTATAAAGAAATAAAAAAGTTACAGCAGTTTTTGTTTGATTTTTAAGAAAAACGCATTATTTCTAAAAAATAACGTTTTTTTGATATAATTTTAAAAGTAATCGTCCGAAAAATTTTAAAACTACATTTCTAATTAGATTTCATGAAAATAATATTATTTAAACAAAATTTACATTTTTTTATAAAGAAATAAAAAAGTTACAGCAGTTTTAGTTTGATTTTTAAGAAAAACGTTTTTTTGGTATAATTTTAAAAATAATCGACCGAAAAATTTTAAAACTACATTTCTAATTAGATTTCATGAAAATAAAATTATTTAAACAAAATTTACATTTTTTTATAAAGAAATAAAAAAGTTACAGCAGTTTTTGTTTGATTTTTAAGAAAAACGCATTATTTCTAAAAAATAACGTTTTTTTGATATAATTTTAAAAGTAATCGTCCGAAAAATTTTAAAACTACATTTCTACTTAGATTTCATGAAAATAAAATTATTTAAACAAAATTTACATTTTTTTATAAAGAAATAAAAAAGTTTCTGCAGTTTTTGTGTGATTTTTAAGAAAAACGTTTTTTTGGTATAATTTTAAAAATAATCGACCGAAAAATTTTAAAACTACATTTCTAATTAGATTTCATGAAAATAAAATTATTTAAACAAAATTTACATTTTTTTATAAAGAAATAAAAAAGTTACAGCAGTTTTTGTTTGATTTTTAAGAAAAACGCATTATTTCTAAAAAATAACGTTTTTTTGATATAATTTTAAAAGTAATCGTCCGAAAAATTTTAAAACTACATTTCTAATTAGATTTCATGAAAATAATATTATTTAAACAAAATTTACATTTTTTTATAAAGAAATAAAAAAGTTACAGCAGTTTTAGTTTGATTTTTAAGAAAAACGTTTTTTTGGTATAATTTTAAAAATAATCGACCGAAAAATTTTAAAACTACATTTCTAATTAGATTTCATGAAAATAAAATTATTTAAACAAAATTTACATTTTTTTATAAAGAAATAAAAAAGTTACAGCAGTTTTTGTTTGATTTTTAAGAAAAACGCATTATTTCTAAAAAATAACGTTTTTTTGATATAATTTTAAAAGTAATCGTCCGAAAAATTTTAAAACTACATTTCTAATTAGATTTCATAAAAATAATATTATTTAAACAAAATTTACATTTTTTTAAAAAGAAATAAAAAAGTTACAGCAGTTTTTGTTTGATTTTTAAGAAAAACGCATTATTTCTAAAAAATAACGTTTTTTTGATATAATTTTAAAAGTAATCGTCCGAAAAATTTTAAAACTACATTTCTAATTAGATTTCATGAAAATAATATTATTTAAACAAAATTTACATTTTTTTATAAAGAAATAAAAAAGTTACAGCAGTTTTAGTTTGATTTTTAAGAAAAACGTTTTATTGGTATAATTTTAAAAATAATCGACCGAAAAATTTTAAAACTACATTTCTAATTAGATTTCATGAAAATAAAATTATTTAAACAAAATTTACATTTTTTTATAAAGAAATAAAAAAGTTACAGCAGTTTTTGTTTGATTTTTAAGAAAAACGCATTATTTCTAAAAAATAACGTTTTTTTGATATAATTTTAAAAGTAATCGTCCGAAAAATTTTAAAACTACATTTCTAATTAGATTTCATGAAAATAATATTATTTAAACAAAATTTACATTTTTTTATAAAGAAATAAAAAAGTTTCTGCAGTTTTTGTGTGATTTTTAAGAAAAACGTTTTTTTGGTATAATTTTAAAAATAATCGACCGAAAAATTTTAAAACTACATTTCTAATTAGATTTTATGAAAATAAAATTATTTAAACAAAATTTACATTTTTTTATAAAGAAATAAAAAAGTTACAGCAGTTTTTGTTTGATTTTTAAGAAAAACGCATTATTTCTAAAAAATAACGTTTTTTTGATATAATTTTAAAAGTAATCGTCCGAAAAATTTTAAAACTACATTTCTAATTAGATTTCATGAAAATAATATTATTTAAACAAAATTTACATTTTTTTATAAAGAAATAAAAAAGTTACAGCAGTTTTAGTTTGATTTTTAAGAAAAACGTTTTTTTGGTATAATTTTAAAAATAATCGACCGAAAAATTTTAATACTACATTTCTAATTAGATTTCATGAAAATAATATTATTTAAACAAAATTTACATTTTTTTATAAAGAAATAAAAAAGTTACAGCAGTTTTAGTTTGATTTTTAAGAAAAACGTTTTTTTGGTATAATTTTAAAAATAATAGACCGAAAAATTTTAAAACTACATTTCTAATTAGATTTCATGAAAATAAAATTATTTAAACAAAATTTACATTTTTTTATAAAGAAATAAAAAAGTTACAGCAGTTTTTGTTTGATTTTTAAGAAAAACGCATTATTTCTAAAAAATAACGTTTTTTTGATATAATTTTAAAAGTAATCGTCCGAAAAATTTTAAAACTACATTTCTAATTAGATTTCATGAAAATAATATTATTTAAACAAAATTTACATTTTTTTATAAAGAAATAAAAAAGTTACAGCAGTTTTAGTTTGATTTTTAAGAAAAACGTTTTTTTGGTATAATTTTAAAAATAATCGACCGAAAAATTTTAAAACTACATTTCTAATTAGATTTCATGAAAATAAAATTATTTAAACAAAATTTACATTTTTTTATAAAGAAATAAAAAAGTTACAGCAGTTTTTGTTTGATTTTTAAGAAAAACGCATTATTTCTAAAAAATAACGTTTTTTTGATATAATTTTAAAAGTAATCGTCCGAAAAATTTTAAAACTACATTTCTAATTAGATTTCATGAAAATAATATTATTTAAACAAAATTTACATTTTTTTATAAAGAAATAAAAAAGTTACAGCAGTTTTTGTTTGATTTTTAAGAAAAACGCATTATTTCTAAAAAATAACGTTTTTTTGATATAATTTTAAAATAAAATCGTCCGAAAAATTTTAAAACTGCATTTCTAATTAGATTTCATGAAAATAATATTATTTAAACAAAATTTACATTTTTTTATAAAGAAATAAAAAAGTTTCTGCAGTTTTTGTGTGATTTTTAAGAAAAACGTTTTTTTGGTATAATTTTAAAAATAATCGACCGAAAAATTTTAAAACTACATTTCTAATTAGATTTCATGAAAATAAAATTATTTAAACAAAATTTACATTTTTTTATAAAGAAATAAAAAAGTTACAGCAGTTTTTGTTTGATTTTTAAGAAAAACGCATTATTTCTAAAAAATAACGTTTTTTTGATATAATTTTAAAAGTAATCGTCCGAAAAATTTTAAAACTACATTTCTAATTAGATTTCATGAAAATAATATTATTTAAACAAAATTTACATTTTTTTATAAAGAAATAAAAAAGTTACAGCAGTTTTAGTTTGATTTTTAAGAAAAACGTTTTTTTGTTATAATTTTAAAAATAATCGACCGAAAAATTTTAAAACTACATTTCTAATTAGATTTCATGAAAATAAAATTATTTAAACAAAATTTACATTTTTTTATAAAGAAATAAAAAAGTTACAGCAGTTTTTGTTTGATTTTTAAGAAAAACGCATTA
Source organism: Stenus bimaculatus (assembly GCA_963971135.1). Lineage (NCBI taxonomy): Eukaryota > Metazoa > Arthropoda > Insecta > Coleoptera > Staphylinidae > Stenus > Stenus bimaculatus. The sequence goes on along the minus strand of CAXARA010000490.1, from coordinate 59,384 downwards.
TTTCGAAAAAATAACGTTTTTTTGATATAATTTTAAAAGTAATCGTCCGAAAAATTTTAAAACTACATTTCTAATTAGATTTCATGAAAATAAAATTATTTAAACAAAATTTACATTTTTTTATAAAGAAATAAAAAAGTTTCTGCAGTTTTTGTGTGATTTTTAAGAAAAACGTTTTTTTGGTATAATTTTAAAAATAATCCACCGAAAAATTTTAAAACTACATTTCTAATTAGATTTCATGAAAATAAAATTATTTAAACAAAATTTACATTTTTTTATAAAGAAATAAAAAAGTTACAGCAGTTTTTGTTTGATTTTTAAGAAAAACGCATTATTTCTAAAAAATAACGTTTTTTTGATATAATTTTAAAAGTAATCGTCCGAAAAATTTTAAAACTACATTTCTAATTAGATTTCATGAAAATAATATTATTTAAACAAAATTTACATTTTTTTATAAAGAAATAAAAAAGTTACAGCAGTTTTAGTTTGATTTTTAAGAAAAACGTTTTTTTGGTATAATTTTAAAAATAATCGACCGAAAAATTTTAAAACTACATTTCTAATTAGATTTCATGAAAATAAAATTATTTAAACAAAATTTACATTTTTTTATAAAGAAATAAAAAAGTTACAGCAGTTTTAGTTTGATTTTTAAGAAAAACGTTTTTCTGGTATAATTTTATAAATAATCGACCGAAAAATTTTAAAACTACATTTCTAATTAGATTTCATGAAAATAAAATTATTTAAACAAAATTTACATTTTTTTATAAAGAAATAAAAAAGTTACAGCAGTTTTTGTTTGATTTTTAAGAAAAACGCATTATTTCTAAAAAATAACGTTTTTTTGATATAATTTTAAAAGTAATCGTCCGAAAAATTTTAAAACTACATTTCTAATTAGATTTCATGAAAATAATATTATTTAAACAAAATTTACATTTTTTTATAAAGAAATAAAAAAGTTTCTGCAGTTTTTGTGTGATTTTTAAGAAAAACGTTTTTTTGGTATAATTTTAAAAATAATCGACCGAAAAATTTTAAAACTACATTTCTAATTAGATTTCATGAAAATAAAATTATTTAAACAAAATTTACATTTTTTTATAAAGAAATAAAAAAGTTACAGCAGTTTTTGTTTGATTTTTAAGAAAAACGCATTATTTCTAAAAAATAACGTTTTTTTGATATAATTTTAAAAGTAATCGTCCGAAAAATTTTAAAACTACATTTCTAATTAGATTTCATGAAAATAAAATTATTTAAACAAAATTTACATTTTTTTATAAAGAAATAAAAAAGTTTCTGCAGTTTTTGTGTGATTTTTAAGAAAAACGTTTTTTTGGTATAATTTTAAAAATAATCAACCGAAAAATTTTAAAACTACATTTCTAATTAGATTTCATGAAAATAAAATTATTTAAACAAAATTTACATTTTTTTATAAAGAAATAAAAAAGTTACAGCAGTTTTTGTTTGATTTTTAAGAAAAACGCATTATTTCTAAAAAATAACGTTTTTTTGATATAATTTTAAAAGTAATCGTCCGAAAAATTTTAAAACTACATTTCTAATTAGATTTCATGAAAATAATATTATTTAAACAAAATTTACATTTTTTTATAAAGAAATAAAAAAGTTACAGCAGTTTTAGTTTGATTTTTAAGAAAAACGTTTTTTTGGTATAATTTTAAAAATAATCGACCGAAAAATTTTAAAACTACATTTCTAATTAGATTTCATGAAAATAAAATTATTTAAACAAAATTTACATTTTTTTATAAAGAAATAAAAAAGTTACAGCAGTTTTTGTTTGATTTTTAAGAAAAACGCATTATTTCTAAAAAATAACGTTTTTTTGATATAATTTTAAAAGTAATCGTCCGAAAAATTTTAAAACTACATTTCTAATTAGATTTCATGAAAATAAAATTATTTAAACAAAATTTACATTTTTTTATAAAGAAATAAAAAAGTTTCTGCAGTTTTTGTGTGATTTTTAAGAAAAACGTTTTTTTGGTATAATTTTAAAAATAATCAACCGAAAAATTTTAAAACTACATTTCTAATTAGATTTCATGAAAATAAAATTATTTAAACAAAATTTACATTTTTTTATAAAGAAATAAAAAAGTTACAGCAGTTTTTGTTTGATTTTTAAGAAAAACGCATTATTTCTAAAAAATAACGTTTTTTTGATATAATTTTAAAAGTAATCGTCCGAAAAATTTTAAAACTACATTTCTAATTAGATTTCATGAAAATAATATTATTTAAACAAAATTTACATTTTTTTATAAAGAAATAAAAAAGTTACAGCAGTTTTAGTTTGATTTTTAAGAAAAACGTTTTTTTGGTATAATTTTAAAAATAATCGACCGAAAAATTTTAAAACTACATTTCTAATTAGATTTCATGAAAATAAAATTATTTAAACAAAATTTACATTTTTTTATAAAGAAATAAAAAAGTTACAGCAGTTTTAGTTTGATTTTTAAGAAAAACGTTTTTCTGGTATAATTTTATAAATAATCGACCGAAAAATTTTAAAACTACATTTCTAATTAGATTTCATGAAAATAAAATTATTTAAACAAAATTTACATTTTTTTATAAAGAAATAAAAAAGTTACAGCAGTTTTTGTTTGATTTTTAAGAAAAACGCATTATTTCTAAAAAATAACGTTTTTTTGATATAATTTTAAAAGTAATCGTCCGAAAAATTTTAAAACTACATTTCTAATTAGATTTCATGAAAATAATATTATTTAAACAAAATTTACATTTTTTTATAAAGAAATAAAAAAGTTTCTGCAGTTTTTGTGTGATTTTTAAGAAAAACGTTTTTTTGGTATAATTTTAAAAATAATCGACCGAAAAATTTTAAAACTACATTTCTAATTAGATTTCATGAAAATAAAATTATTTAAACAAAATTTACATTTTTTTATAAAGAAATAAAAAAGTTACAGCAGTTTTTGTTTGATTTTTAAGAAAAACGCATTATTTCTAAAAAATAACGTTTTTTTGATATAATTTTAAAAGTAATCGTCCGAAAAATTTTAAAACTACATTTCTAATTAGATTTCATGAAAATAAAATTATTTAAACAAAATTTACATTTTTTTATAAAGAAATAAAAAAGTTTCTGCAGTTTTTGTGTGATTTTTAAGAAAAACGTTTTTTTGGTATAATTTTAAAAATAATCAACCGAAAAATTTTAAAACTACATTTCTAATTAGATTTCATGAAAATAAAATTATTTAAACAAAATTTACATTTTTTTATAAAGAAATAAAAAAGTTACAGCAGTTTTTGTTTGATTTTTAAGAAAAACGCATTATTTCTAAAAAATAACGTTTTTTTGATATAATTTTAAAAGTAATCGTCCGAAAAATTTTAAAACTACATTTCTAATTAGATTTCATGAAAATAATATTATTTAAACAAAATTTACATTTTTTTATAAAGAAATAAAAAAGTTACAGCAGTTTTAGTTTGATTTTTAAGAAAAACGTTTTTTTGGTATAATTTTAAAAATAATCGACCGAAAAATTTTAAAACTACATTTCTAATTAGATTTCATGAAAATAAAATTATTTAAACAAAATTTACATTTTTTTATAAAGAAATAAAAAAGTTACAGCAGTTTTTGTTTGATTTTTAAGAAAAACGCATTATTTCTAAAAAATAACGTTTTTTTGATATAATTTTAAAAGTAATCGTCCGAAAAATTTTAAAACTACATTTCTAATTAGATTTCATGAAAATAAAATTATTTAAACAAAATTTACATTTTTTTATAAAGAAATAAAAAAGTTACAGCAGTTTTTGTTTGATTTTTAAGAAAAACGCATTATTTCTAAAAAATAACGTTTTTTTGATATAATTTTAAAAGTAATCGTCCGAAAAATTTTAAAACTACATTTCTAATTAGATTTCATGAAAATAATATTATTTAAACAAAATTTACATTCTTTTATAAAGAAATAAAAAAGTTTCTGCAGTTTTTGTGTGATTTTTAAGAAAAACGTTTTTTTGGTATAATTTTAAAAATAATCGACCGAAAAATTTTAAAACTACATTTCTAATTAGATTTCATGAAAATAAAATTATTTAAACAAAATTTACATTTTTTTATAAAGAAATAAAAAAGTTACAGCAGTTTTTGTTTGATTTTTAAGAAAAACGCATTATTTCTAAAAAATAAAGTTTTTTTGATATAATTTTAAAAGTAATCGTCCGAAAAATTTTAAAACTACATTTCTAATTAGATTTCATGAAAATAATATTATTTAAACAAAATTTACATTTTTTTATAAAGAAATAAAAAAGTTACAGCAGTTTTAGTTTGATTTTTAAGAAAAACGTTTTTTTGTTATAATTTTAAAAATAATCGACCGAAAAATTTTAAAACTACATTTCTAATTAGATTTCATGAAAATAAAATTATTTAAACAAAATTTACATTTTTTTATAAAGAAATAAAAAAGTTACAGCAGTTTTTGTTTGATTTTTAAGAAAAACGCATTATTTCGAAAAAATAACGTTTTTTTGATATAATTTTAAAAGTAATCGTCCGAAAAATTTTAAAACTACATTTCTAATTAGATTTCATGAAAATAAAATTATTTAAACAAAATTTACATTTTTTTATAAAGAAATAAAAAAGTTTCTGCAGTTTTTGTGTGATTTTTAAGAAAAACGTTTTTTTGGTATAATTTTAAAAATAATCGACCGAAAAATTTTTAAACTACATTTCTAATTAGATTTCATGAAAATAAAATTATTTAAACAAAATTTACTTTTATAAAGAAATAAAAAAGTTACAGCAGTTTTTGTTTGATTTTTAAGAAAAACGCATTATTTCTAAAAAATAACGTTTTTTTGATATAATTTTAAAAGTAATCGTCCGAAAAATTTTAAAACTACATTTCTAATTAGATTTCATGTAAATAATATTATTTAAACAAAATTTACATTTTTTTATAAAGAAATAAAAAAGTTACAGCAGTTTTAGTTTGATTTTTAAGAAAAACGTTTTTTTGGTATAATTTTAAAAATAATCGACCGAAAAATTTTAAAACTACATTTCTAATTAGATTTCATGAAAATAAAATTATTTAAACAAAATTTACATTTTTTTATAAAGAAATAAAAAAGTTACAGCAGTTTTTGTTTGATTTTTAAGAAAAACGCATTATTTCTAAAAAATAACGTTTTTTTGATATAATTTTAAAAGTAATCGTCCGAAAAATTTTAAAACTACATTTCTAATTAGATTTCATGAAAATAATATTATTTAAACAAAATTTACATTTTTTTATAAAGAAATAAAAAAGTTTCTGCAGTTTTTGTGTGATTTTTAAGAAAAACGTTTTTTTGGTATAATTTTAAAAATAATCGACCGAAAAATTTTAAAACTACATTTCTAATTAGATTTCATGAAAATAAAATTATTTAAACAAAATTTACATTTTTTTATAAAGAAATAAAAAAGTTACAGCAGTTTTTGTTTGATTTTTAAGAAAAACGCATTATTTCCAAAAAATAACGTTTTTTTGATATAATTTTAAAAGTAATCGTCCGAAAAATTTTAAAACTACATTTTTAATTAGATTTCATGAAAATAATATTATTTAAACAAAATTTACATTTTTTTATAAAGAAATAAAAAAGTTACAGCAGTTTTAGTTTGATTTTTAAGAAAAACGTTTTTCTGGTATAATTTTATAAATAATCGACCGAAAAATTTTAAAACTACATTTCTAATTAGATTTCATGAAAATAAAATTATTTAAACAAAATTTACATTTTTTTATAAAGAAATAAAAAAGTTACAGCAGTTTTTGTTTGATTTTTAAGAAAAACGCATTATTTCTAAAAAATAACGTTTTTTTGATATAATTTTAAAAGTAATCGTCCGAAAAATTTTAAAACTACATTTCTAATTAGATTTCATGAAAATAATATTATTTAAACAAAATTTACATTTTTTTATAAAGAAATAAAAAAGTTACAGCAGTTTTTGTTTGATTTTTAAGAAAAACGCATTATTTCTAAAAAATAACGTTTTTTTGATATAATTTTAAAAGTAATCGTCCGAAAAATTTTAAAACTACATTTCTAATTAGATTTCATGAAAAAAAAATTATTTAAACAAAATTTACATTTTTTTATAAAGAAATAAAAAAGTTTCTGCAGTTTTTGTGTGATTTTTAAGAAAAACGTTTTTTTGGTAAAATTTTAAAAATAATCGACCGAAAAATTTTAAAACTACATTTCTAATTAGATTTCATGAAAATAAAATTATTTAAACAAAATTTACATTTTTTTATAAAGAAATAAAAAAGTTACAGCAGTTTTAGTTTGATTTTTAAGAAAAACGTTTTTTTGGTATAATTTTAAAAATAATCGACCGAAAAATTTTAAAACTACATTTCTAATTAGATTTCATGAAAATAAAATTATTTAAACAAAATTTACATTTTTTTATAAAGAAATAAAAAAGTTACAGCAGTTTTTGTTTGATTTTTAAGAAAAACGCATTATTTCTAAAAAATAACGTTTTTTTGATATAATTTTAAAAATAATCGACCGAAAAATTTTAAAACTACATTTCTAATTAGATTTCATGAAAATAAAATTATTTAAACAAAATTTACATTTTTTTATAAAGAAATAAAAAAGTTACAGCAGTTTTTGTTTGATTTTTAAGAAAAACGCATTATTTCTAAAAAATAACGTTTTTTTGATATAATTTTAAAAGTAATCGTCCGAAAAATTTTAAAACTACATTTCTAATTAGATTTCATGAAAATAATATTATTTAAACAAAATTTACATTTTTTTATAAAGAAATAAAAAAGTTTCTGCAGTTTTTGTGTGATTTTTAAGAAAAACGTTTTTTTGGTATAATTTTAAAAATAATCGACCGAAAAATTTTAAAACTACATTTCTAATTAGATTTCATGAAAATAAAATTATTTAAACAAAATTTACATTTTTTTATAAAGAAATAAAAAAGTTACAGCAGTTTTTGTTTGATTTTTAAGAAAAACGCATTATTTCTAAAAAATAACGTTTTTTTGATATAATTTTAAAAGTAATCGTCCGAAAAATTTTAAAACTACATTTTTAATTAGATTTCATGAAAATAATATTATTTAAACAAAATTTACATTTTTTTATAAAGAAATAAAAAAGTTACAGCAGTTTTAGTTTGATTTTTAAGAAAAACGTTTTTCTGGTATAATTTTATAAATAATCGACCGAAAAATTTTAAAACTACATTTCTAATTAGATTTCATGAAAATAAAATTATTTAAACAAAATTTACATTTTTTTATAAAGAAATAAAAAAGTTTCTGCAGTTTTTGTGTGATTTTTAAGAAAAACGTTTTTTTGGTATAATTTTAAAAATAATCGACCGAAAAATTTTTAAACTACATTTCTAATTAGATTTCATGAAAATAAAATTATTTAAACAAAATTTACTTTTATAAAGAAATAAAAAAGTTACAGCAGTTTTTGTTTGATTTTTAAGAAAAACGCATTATTTCTAAAAAATAACGTTTTTTTGATATAATTTTAAAAGTAATCGTCCGAAAAATTTTAAAACTACATTTCTAATTAGATTTCATGTAAATAATATTATTTAAACAAAATTTACATTTTTTTATAAAGAAATAAAAAAGTTACAGCAGTTTTAGTTTGATTTTTAAGAAAAACGTTTTTTTGGTATAATTTTAAAAATAATCGACCGAAAAATTTTAAAACTACATTTCTAATTAGATTTCATGAAAATAAAATTATTTAAACAAAATTTACATTTTTTTATAAAGAAATAAAAAAGTTACAGCAGTTTTTGTTTGATTTTTAAGAAAAACGCATTATTTCTAAAAAATAACGTTTTTTTGATATAATTTTAAAAGTAATCGTCCGAAAAATTTTAAAACTACATTTCTAATTAGATTTCATGAAAATAATATTATTTAAACAAAATTTACATTTTTTTATAAAGAAATAAAAAAGTTTCTGCAGTTTTTGTGTGATTTTTAAGAAAAACGTTTTTTTGGTATAATTTTAAAAATAATCGACCGAAAAATTTTAAAACTACATTTCTAATTAGATTTCATGAAAATAAAATTATTTAAACAAAATTTACATTTTTTTATAAAGAAATAAAAAAGTTACAGCAGTTTTTGTTTGATTTTTAAGAAAAACGCATTATTTCTAAAAAATAACGTTTTTTTGATATAATTTTAAAAGTAATCGTCCGAAAAATTTTAAAACTACATTTTTAATTAGATTTCATGAAAATAATATTATTTAAACAAAATTTACATTTTTTTATAAAGAAATAAAAAAGTTACAGCAGTTTTAGTTTGATTTTTAAGAAAAACGTTTTTCTGGTATAATTTTATAAATAATCGACCGAAAAATTTTAAAACTACATTTCTAATTAGATTTCATGAAAATAAAATTATTTAAACAAAATTTACATTTTTTTATAAAGAAATAAAAAAGTTACAGCAGTTTTTGTTTGATTTTTAAGAAAAACGCATTATTTCTAAAAAATAACGTTTTTTTGATATAATTTTAAAAGTAATCGTCCGAAAAATTTTAAAACTACATTTCTAATTAGATTTCATGAAAATAATATTATTTAAACAAAATTTACATTTTTTTATAAAGAAATAAAAAAGTTACAGCAGTTTTTGTTTGATTTTTAAGAAAAACGCATTATTTCTAAAAAATAACGTTTTTTTGATATAATTTTAAAAGTAATCGTCCGAAAAATTTTAAAACTACATTTCTAATTAGATTTCATGAAAAAAAAATTATTTAAACAAAATTTACATTTTTTTATAAAGAAATAAAAAAGTTTCTGCAGTTTTTGTGTGATTTTTAAGAAAAACGTTTTTTTGGTAAAATTTTAAAAATAATCGACCGAAAAATTTTAAAACTACATTTCTAATTAGATTTCATGAAAATAAAATTATTTAAACAAAATTTACATTTTTTTATAAAGAAATAAAAAAGTTACAGCAGTTTTTGTTTGATTTTTAAGAAAAACGCATTATTTCTAAAAAATAACGTTTTTTTGATATAATTTTAAAAGTAATCGTCCGAAAAATTTTAAAACTACATTTCTAATTAGATTTCATGAAAATAATATTATTTAAACAAAATTTACATTTTTTTATAAAGAAATAAAAAAGTTACAGCAGTTTTAGTTTGATTTTTAAGAAAAACGTTTTTTTGTTATAATTTTAAAAATAATCGACCGAAAAATTTTAAAACTACATTTCTAATTAGATTTCATGAAAATAAAATTATTTAAACAAAATTTACATTTTTTTATAAAGAAATAAAAAAGTTACAGCAGTTTTTGTTTGATTTTTAAGAAAAACGCATTATTTCGAAAAAATAAAGTTTTTTTGATATAATTTTAAAAGTAATCGTCCGAAAAATTTTAAAACTACATTTCTAATTAGATTTCATGAAAATAAAATTATTTAAACAAAATTTACATTTTTTTATAAAGAAATAAAAAAGTTTCTGCAGTTTTTGTGTGATTTTTAAGAAAAACGTTTTTTTGGTATAATTTTAAAAATAATCGACCGAAAAATTTTAAAACTACATTTCTAATTAGATTTCATGAAAATAAAATTATTTAAACAAAATTTACATTTTTTTATAAAGAAATAAAAAAGTTACAGCAGTTTTTGTTTGATTTTTAAGAAAAACGCATTATTTCTAAAAAATAACGTTTTTTTGATATAATTTTAAAAGTAATCGTCCGAAAAATTTTAAAACTACATTTCTAATTAGATTTCATGTAAATAATATTATTTAAACAAAATTTACATTTTTTTATAAAGAAATAAAAAAGTTACAGCAGTTTTAGTTTGATTTTTAAGAAAAACGTTTTTTTGGTATAATTTTTAAAATAATCGACCGAAAAATTTTAAAACTACATTTCTAATTGGATTTCATGAAAATAAAATTATTTAAACAAAATTTACATTTTTTTATAAAGAAATAAAAAAGTTACAGCAGTTTTTGTTTGATTTTTAAGAAAAACGCATTATTTCTAAAAAATAACGTTTTTTTGATATAATTTTAAAAGTAATCGTCCGAAAAATTTTAAAACTACATTTCTAATTAGATTTCATGAAAATAATATTATTTAAACAAAATTTACATTTTTTTATAAAGAAATAAAAAAGTTACAGCAGTTTTAGTTTGATTTTTAAGAAAAACGTTTTTTTGGTATAATTTTAAAAATAATCGACCGAAAAATTTTAAAACTACATTTCTAATTAGATTTCATGAAAATAAAATTATTTAAACAAAATTTACATTTTTTTATAAAGAAATAAAAAAGTTACAGCAGTTTTTGTTTGATTTTTAAGAAAAACGCATTATTTCTAAAAAATAACGTTTTTTTGATATAATTTTAAAAGTAATCGTCCGAAAAATTTTAAAACTACATTTCTAATTAGATTTCATGAAAATAATATTATTTAAACAAAATTTACATTTTTTTATAAAGAAATAAAAAAGTTACAGCAGTTTTAGTTTGATTTTTAAGAAAAACGTTTTTTTGGTATAATTTTAAAAATAATCGACCGAAAAATTTTAAAACTACATTTCTAATTAGATTTCATGAAAATAAAATTATTTAAACAAAATTTACATTTTTTTATAAAGAAATAAAAAAGTTACAGCAGTTTTTGTTTGATTTTTAAGAAAAACGCATTATTTCTAAAAAATAACGTTTTTTTGATATAATTTTAAAAGTAATCGTCCGAAAAATTTTAAAACTACATTTCTAATTAGATTTCATGAAAATAATATTATTTAAACAAAATTTACATTTTTTTATAAAGAAATAAAAAAGTTACAGCAGTTTTAGTTTGATTTTTAAGAAAAACGTTTTTTTGGTATAATTTTAAAAATAATCGACCGAAAAATTTTAAAACTACATTTCTAATTGGATTTCATGAAAATAAAATTATTTAAACAAAATTTACATTTTTTTATAAAGAAATAAAAAAGTTACAGCAGTTTTTGTTTGATTTTTAAGAAAAACGCATTATTTCTAAAAAATAACGTTTTTTTGATATAATTTTAAAAGTAATCGTCCGAAAAATTTTAAAACTACATTTCTAATTAGATTTCATGAAAATAATATTATTTAAACAAAATTTACATTTTTTTATAAAGAAATAAAAAAGTTACAGCAGTTTTAGTTTGATTTTTAAGAAAAACGTTTTTTTGGTATAATTTTAAAAATAATCGACCGAAAAATTTTAAAACTACATTTCTAATTAGATTTCATGAAAATAAAATTATTTAAACAAAATTTACATTTTTTTATAAAGAAATAAAAAAGTTACAGCAGTTTTTGTTTGATTTTTAAGAAAAACGCATTATTTCTAAAAAATAACGTTTTTTTGATATAATTTTAAAAGTAATCGTCCGAAAAATTTTAAAACTACATTTCTAATTAGATTTCATGAAAATAATATTATTTAAACAAAATTTACATTTTTTTATAAAGAAATAAAAAAGTTACAGCAGTTTTAGTTTGATTTTTAAGAAAAACGTTTTTTTGGTATAATTTTAAAAATAATCGACCGAAAAATTTTAAAACTACATTTCTAATTAGATTTCATGAAAATAAAATTATTTAAACAAAATTTACATTTTTTTATAAAGAAATAAAAAAGTTACAGCAGTTTTTGTTTGATTTTTAAGAAAAACGCATTATTTCTAAAAAATAAAGTTTTTTTGATATAATTTTAAAAGTAATCGTCCGAAAAATTTTAAAACTACATTTCTAATTAGATTTCATGAAAATAAAATTATTTAAACAAAATTTACATTTTTTTATAAAGAAATAAAAAAGTTTCTGCAGTTTTTGTGTGATTTTTAAGAAAAACGTTTTTTTGGTATAATTTTAAAAATAATCGACCGAAAAATTTTAAAACTACATTTCTAATTAGATTTCATGAAAATAAAATTATTTAAACAAAATTTACATTTTTTTATAAAGAAATAAAAAAGTTACAGCAGTTTTTGTTTGATTTTTAAGAAAAACGCATTATTTCTAAAAAATAAAGTTTTTTTGATATAATTTTAAAAGTAATCGTCCGAAAAATTTTAAAACTACATTTCTAATTAGATTTCATGAAAATAATATTATTTAAACAAAATTTACATTTTTTTATAAAGAAATAAAAAAGTTACAGCAGTTTTAGTTTGATTTTTAAGAAAAACGTTTTTTTGGTATAATTTTAAAAATAATCGACCGAAAAATTTTAAAACTACATTTCTAATTAGATTTCATGAAAATAAAATTATTTAAACAAAATTTACATTTTTTTATAAAGAAATAAAAAAGTTGCAGCAGTTTTTGTTTGATTTTTAAGAAAAACGCATTATTTCTAAAAAATAACGTTTTTTTGATATAATTTTAAAAGTAATCGTCCGAAAAATTTTAAAACTACATTTCTAATTAGATTTCATGAAAATAATATTATTTAAACAAAATTTACATTTTTTTATAAAGAAATAAAAAAGTTACAGCAGTTTTAGTTTGATTTTTAAGAAAAACGTTTTTTTGGTATAATTTTAAAAATAATCGACCGAAAAATTTTAAAACTACATTTCTAATTAGATTTCATGAAAATAAAATTATTTAAACAAAATTTACATTTTTTTATAAAGAAATAAAAAAGTTACAGCAGTTTTTGTTTGATTTTTAAGAAAAACGCATTATTTCTAAAAAATAACGTTTTTTTGATATAATTTTAAAAGTAATCGTCCGAAAAATTTTAAAACTACATTTCTAATTAGATTTCATGAAAATAATATTATTTAAACAAAATTTACATTTTTTTATAAAGAAATAAAAAAGTTACAGCAGTTTTAGTTTGATTTTTAAGAAAAACGTTTTTTTGGTATAATTTTAAAAATAATCGACCGAAAAATTTTAAAACTACATTTCTAATTAGATTTCATGAAAATAAAATTATTTAAACAAAATTTACATTTTTTTATAAAGAAATAAAAAAGTTACAGCAGTTTTTGTTTGATTTTTAAGAAAAACGCATTATTTCTAAAAAATAACGTTTTTTTGATATAATTTTAAAAGTAATCGTCCGAAAAATTTTAAAACTACATTTCTAATTAGATTTCATGAAAATAATATTATTTAAACAAAATTTACATTTTTTTATAAAGAAATAAAAAAGTTACAGCAGTTTAAGTTTGATTTTTAAGAAAAACGTTTTTTTGGTATAATTTTAAAAATAATCGACCGAAAAATTTTAAAACTACATTTCTAATTAGATTTCATGAAAATAAAATTATTTAAACAAAATTTACATTTTTTTATAAAGAAATAAAAAAGTTACAGCAGTTTTTGTTTGATTTTTAAGAAAAACGCATTATTTCTAAAAAATAACGTTTTTTTGATATAATTTTAAAAGTAATCGTCCGAAAAATTTTAAAACTACATTTCTAATTAGATTTCATGAAAATAATATTATTTAAACAAAATTTACATTTTTTTATAAAGAAATAAAAAAGTTACAGCAGTTTTAGTTTGATTTTTAAGAAAAACGTTTTTTTGGTATAATTTTAAAAATAATCGACCGAAAAATTTTAAAACTACATTTCTAATTAGATTTCATGAAAATAAAATTATTTAAACAAAATTTACATTTTTTTATAAAGAAATAAAAAAGTTACAGCAGTTTTTGTTTGATTTTTAAGAAAAACGCATTATTTCTAAAAAATAACGTTCTTTTGATATAATTTTAAAAGTAATCGTCCGAAAAATTTTAAAACTACATTTCTAATTAGATTTCATGAAAATAATATTATTTAAACAAAATTTACATTTTTTTATAAAAAAATAAAAAAGTTACAGCAGTTTTAGTTTGATTTTTAAGAAAAACGTTTTTTTGGTATAATTTTAAAAATAATCGACCGAAAAATTTTAAAACTACATTTCTAATTAGATTTCATGAAAATAAAATTATTTAAACAAAATTTACATTTTTTTATAAAGAAATAAAAAAGTTACAGCAGTTTTTGTTTGATTTTTAAGAAAAACGCATTATTTCTAAAAAATAACGTTTTTTTGATATAATTTTAAAAGTAATCGTCCGAAAAATTTTAAAACTACATTTCTAATTAGATTTCATGAAAATAAAATTATTTAAACAAAATTTACATTTTTTTATAAAGAAATAAAAAAGTTACAGCAGTTTTTGTTTGATTTTTAACAAAAACGCATTATTTCTAAAAAATAAAGTTTTTTTGATATAATTTTAAAAGTAATCGTCCGAAAAATTTTAAAACTACATTTCTAATTAGATTTCATGAAAATAAAATTATTTAAACAAAATTTACATTTTTTTATAAAGAAATAAAAAAGTTTCTGCAGTTTTTGTGTGATTTTTAAGAAAAACGTTTTTTTGGTATAATTTTAAAAATAATCGACCGAAAAATTTTAAAACTACATTTCTAATTAGACTTCATGAAAATAAAATTATTTAAACAAAATTTACATTTTTTTATAAAGAAATAAAAAAGTTACAGCAGTTTTTGTTTGATTTTTAAGAAAAACGCATTATTTCTAAAAAATAACGTTTTTTTGATATAATTTTAAAAGTAATCGTCCGAAAAATTTTAAAACTACATTTCTAATTAGATTTCATGAAAATAAAATTATTTAAACAAAATTTACATTTTTTTATAAAGAAATAAAAAAGTTACAGCAGTTTTTGTTTGATTTTTAAGAAAAACGCATTATTTCTAAAAAATAAAGTTTTTTTGATATAATTTTAAAAGTAATCGTCCGAAAAATTTTAAAACTACATTTCTAATTAGATTTCATGAAAATAAAATTATTTAAACAAAATTTACATTTTTTTATAAAGAAATAAAAAAGTTTCTGCAGTTTTTGTGTGATTTTTAAGAAAAACGTTTTTTTGGTATAATTTTAAAAATAATCGACCGAAAAATTTTAAAACTACATTTCTAATTAGATTTCATGAAAATAAAATTATTTAAACAAAATTTACATTTTTTTATAAAGAAATAAAAAAGTTACAGCAGTTTTTGTTTGATTTTTAAGAAAAACGCATTATTTCTAAAAAATAACGTTTTTTTGATATAATTTTAAAAGTAATCGTCCGAAAAATTTTAAAACTACATTTCTAATTAGATTTCATGAAAATAAAATTATTTAAACAAAATTTACATTTTTTTATAAAGAAATAAAAAAGTTTCTGCAGTTTTTGTGTGATTTTTAAGAAAAACGTTTTTTTGGTATAATTTTAAAAATAATCGACCGAAAAATTTTAAAACTACATTTCTAATTAGATTTCATGAAAATAAAATTATTTAAACAAAATTTACATTTTTTTATAAAGAAATAAAAAAGTTACAGCAGTTTTTGTTTGATTTTTAAGAAAAACGCATTATTTCTAAAAAATAAAGTTTTTTTGATATAATTTTAAAAGTAATCGTCCGAAAAATTTTAAAACTACATTCCTAATTAGATTTCATGAAAATAATATTATTTAAACAAAATTTACATTTTTTTATAAAGAAATAAAAAAGTTACAGCAGTTTTAGTTTGATTTTTAAGAAAAACGTTTTTTTGGTATAATTTTAAAAATAATCGACCGAAAAATTTTAAAACTACATTTCTAATTAGATTTCATGAAAATAAAATTATTTAAACAAAATTTACATTTTTTTATAAAGAAATAAAAAAGTTGCAGCAGTTTTTGTTTGATTTTTAAGAAAAACGCATTATTTCTAAAAAATAACGTTTTTTTGATATAATTTTAAAAGTAATCGTCCGAAAAATTTTAAAACTACATTTCTAATTAGATTTCATGAAAATAATATTATTTAAACAAAATTTACATTTTTTTATAAAGAAATAAAAAAGTTACAGCAGTTTTAGTTTGATTTTTAAGAAAAACGTTTTTTTGGTATAATTTTAAAAATAATCGACCGAAAAATTTTAAAACTACATTTCTAATTAGATTTCATGAAAATAAAATTATTTAAACAAAATTTACATTTTTTTATAAAGAAATAAAAAAGTTACAGCAGTTTTTGTTTGATTTTTAAGAAAAACGCATTATTTCTAAAAAATAACGTTTTTTTGATATAATTTTAAAAGTAATCGTCCGAAAAATTTTAAAACTACATTTCTAATTAGATTTCATGAAAATAATATTATTTAAACAAAATTTACATTTTTTTATAAAGAAATAAAAAAGTTACAGCAGTTTTAGTTTGATTTTTAAGAAAAACGTTTTTTTGGTATAATTTTAAAAATAATCGACCGAAAAATTTTAAAACTACATTTCTAATTAGATTTCATGAAAATAAAATTATTTAAACAAAATTTACATTTTTTTATAAAGAAATAAAAAAGTTACAGCAGTTTTTGTTTGATTTTTAAGAAAAACGCATTATTTCTAAAAAATAACGTTTTTTTGATATAATTTTAAAAGTAATCGTCCGAAAAATTTTAAAACTACATTTCTAATTAGATTTCATGAAAATAATATTATTTAAACAAAATTTACATTTTTTTATAAAGAAATAAAAAAGTTACAGCAGTTTTAGTTTGATTTTTAAGAAAAACGTTTTTTTGGTATAATTTTAAAAATAATCGACCGAAAAATTTTAAAACTACATTTCTAATTAGATTTCATGAAAATAAAATTATTTAAACAAAATTTACATTTTTTTATAAAGAAATAAAAAAGTTACAGCAGTTTTTGTTTGATTTTTAAGAAAAACGCATTATTTCTAAAAAATAACGTTTTTTTGATATAATTTTAAAAGTAATCGTCCGAAAAATTTTAAAACTACATTTCTAATTAGATTTCATGAAAATAATATTATTTAAACAAAATTTACATTTTTTTATAAAAAAATAAAAAAGTTACAGCAGTTTTAGTTTGATTTTTAAGAAAAACGTTTTTTTGGTATAATTTTAAAAATAATCGACCGAAAAATTTTAAAACTACATTTCTAATTAGATTTCATGAAAATAAAATTATTTAAACAAAATTTACATTTTTTTATAAAGAAATAAAAAAGTTACAGCAGTTTTTGTTTGATTTTTAAGAAAAACGCATTATTTCTAAAAAATAACGTTTTTTTGATATAATTTTAAAAGTAATCGTCCGAAAAATTTTAAAACTACATTTCTAATTAGATTTCATGAAAATAAAATTATTTAAACAAAATTTACATTTTTTTATAAAGAAATAAAAAAGTTACAGCAGTTTTTGTTTGATTTTTAACAAAAACGCATTATTTCTAAAAAATAAAGTTTTTTTGATATAATTTTAAAAGTAATCGTCCGAAAAATTTTAAAACTACATTTCTAATTAGATTTCATGAAAATAAAATTATTTAAACAAAATTTACATTTTTTTATAAAGAAATAAAAAAGTTTCTGCAGTTTTTGTGTGATTTTTAAGAAAAACGTTTTTTTGGTATAATTTTAAAAATAATCGACCGAAAAATTTTAAAACTACATTTCTAATTAGACTTCATGAAAATAAAATTATTTAAACAAAATTTACATTTTTTTATAAAGAAATAAAAAAGTTACAGCAGTTTTTGTTTGATTTTTAAGAAAAACGCATTATTTCTAAAAAATAACGTTTTTTTGATATAATTTTAAAAGTAATCGTCCGAAAAATTTTAAAACTACATTTCTAATTAGATTTCATGAAAATAAAATTATTTAAACAAAATTTACATTTTTTTATAAAGAAATAAAAAAGTTACAGCAGTTTTTGTTTGATTTTTAAGAAAAACGCATTATTTCTAAAAAATAAAGTTTTTTTGATATAATTTTAAAAGTAATCGTCCGAAAAATTTTAAAACTACATTTCTAATTAGATTTCATGAAAATAAAATTATTTAAACAAAATTTACATTTTTTTATAAAGAAATAAAAAAGTTTCTGCAGTTTTTGTGTGATTTTTAAGAAAAACGTTTTTTTGGTATAATTTTAAAAATAATCGACCGAAAAATTTTAAAACTACATTTCTAATTAGATTTCATGAAAATAAAATTATTTAAACAAAATTTACATTTTTTTATAAAGAAATAAAAAAGTTACAGCAGTTTTTGTTTGATTTTTAAGAAAAACGCATTATTTCTAAAAAATAACGTTTTTTTGATATAATTTTAAAAGTAATCGTCCGAAAAATTTTAAAACTACATTTCTAATTAGATTTCATGAAAATAAAATTATTTAAACAAAATTTACATTTTTTTATAAAGAAATAAAAAAGTTTCTGCAGTTTTTGTGTGATTTTTAAGAAAAACGTTTTTTTGGTATAATTTTAAAAATAATCGACCGAAAAATTTTAAAACTACATTTCTAATTAGATTTCATGAAAATAAAATTATTTAAACAAAATTTACATTTTTTTATAAAGAAATAAAAAAGTTACAGCAGTTTTTGTTTGATTTTTAAGAAAAACGCATTATTTCTAAAAAATAAAGTTTTTTTGATATAATTTTAAAAGTAATCGTCCGAAAAATTTTAAAACTACATTTCTAATTAGATTTCATGAAAATAAAATTATTTAAACAAAATTTACATTTTTTTATAAAGAAATAAAAAAGTTTCTGCAGTTTTTGTGTGATTTTTAAGAAAAAAGGTTTTTTTGGTATAATTTTAAAAATAATCGACCGAAAAATTTTAAAACTACATTTCTAATTAGATTTCATGAAAATAAAATTATTTAAACAAAATTTACATTTTTTTATAAAGAAATAAAAAAGTTACAGCAGTTTTTGTTTGATTTTTAAGAAAAACGCATTATTTCTAAAAAATAACGTTTTTTTGATATAATTTTAAAAGTAATCGTCCGAAAAATTTTAAAACTACATTTCTAATTAGATTTCATGAAAATAAAATTATTTAAACAAAATTTACATTTTTTTATAAAGAAATAAAAAAGTTTCTGCTGTTTTTGTGTGATTTTTAAGAAAAACGTTTTTTTGGTATAATTTTAAAAATAATCGACCGAAAAATTTTAAAACTACATTTCTAATTAGATTTCATGAAAATAAAATTATTTAAACAAAATTTACATTTTTTTATAAAGAAATAAAAAAGTTACAGCAGTTTTTGTTTGATTTTTAAGAAAAACGCATTATTTCTAAAAAATAACGTTTTTTTGATATAATTTTAAAAGTAATCGTCCGAAAAATTTTAAAACTACATTTCTAATTAGATTTCATGAAAATAAAATTATTTAAATAAAATTTACATTTTTTTATAAAGAAATAAAAAAGTTACAGCAGTTTTTGTTTGATTTTTAACAAAAACGCATTATTTCTAAAAAATAAAGTTTTTTTGATATAATTTTAAAAGTAATCGTCCGAAAAATTTTAAAACTACATTTCTAATTAGATTTCATGAAAATAAAATTATTTAAACAAAATTTACATTTTTTTATAAAGAAATAAAAAAGTTTCTGCAGTTTTTGTGTGATTTTTAAGAAAAACGTTTTTTTGGTATAATTTTAAAAATAATCGACCGAAAAATTTTAAAACTACATTTCTAATTAGACTTCATGAAAATAAAATTATTTAAACAAAATTTACATTTTTTTATAAAGAAATAAAAAAGTTACAGCAGTTTTTGTTTGATTTTTAAGAAAAACGCATTATTTCTAAAAAATAACGTTTTTTTGATATAATTTTAAAAGTAATCGTCCGAAAAATTTTAAAACTACATTTCTAATTAGATTTCATGAAAATAAAATTATTTAAACAAAATTTACATTTTTTTATAAAGAAATAAAAAAGTTACAGCAGTTTTTGTTTGATTTTTAAGAAAAACGCATTATTTCTAAAAAATAAAGTTTTTTTGATATAATTTTAAAAGTAATCGTCCGAAAAATTTTAAAACTACATTTCTAATTAGATTTCATGAAAATAAAATTATTTAAACAAAATTTACATTTTTTTATAAAGAAATAAAAAAGTTTCTGCAGTTTTTGTGTGATTTTTAAGAAAAACGTTTTTTTGGTATAATTTTAAAAATAATCGACCGAAAAATTTTAAAACTACATTTCTAATTAGATTTCATGAAAATAAAATTATTTAAACAAAATTTACATTTTTTTATAAAGAAATAAAAAAGTTACAGCAGTTTTTGTTTGATTTTTAAGAAAAACGCATTATTTCTAAAAAATAACGTTTTTTTGATATAATTTTAAAAGTAATCGTCCGAAAAATTTTAAAACTACATTTCTAATTAGATTTCATGAAAATAAAATTATTTAAACAAAATTTACATTTTTTTATAAAGAAATAAAAAAGTTTCTGCAGTTTTTGTGTGATTTTTAAGAAAAACGTTTTTTTGGTATAATTTTAAAAATAATCGACCGAAAAATTTTAAAACTACATTTCTAATTAGATTTCATGAAAATAAAATTATTTAAACAAAATTTACATTTTTTTATAAAGAAATAAAAAAGTTACAGCAGTTTTTGTTTGATTTTTAAGAAAAACGCATTATTTCTAAAAAATAAAGTTTTTTTGATATAATTTTAAAAGTAATCGTCCGAAAAATTTTAAAACTACATTTCTAATTAGATTTCATGAAAATAAAATTATTTAAACAAAATTTACATTTTTTTATAAAGAAATAAAAAAGTTTCTGCAGTTTTTGTGTGATTTTTAAGAAAAAAGGTTTTTTTGGTATAATTTTAAAAATAATCGACCGAAAAATTTTAAAACTACATTTCTAATTAGATTTCATGAAAATAAAATTATTTAAACAAAATTTACATTTTTTTATAAAGAAATAAAAAAGTTACAGCAGTTTTTGTTTGATTTTTAAGAAAAACGCATTATTTCTAAAAAATAACGTTTTTTTGATATAATTTTAAAAGTAATCGTCCGAAAAATTTTAAAACTACATTTCTAATTAGATTTCATGAAAATAAAATTATTTAAACAAAATTTACATTTTTTTATAAAGAAATAAAAAAGTTTCTGCTGTTTTTGTGTGATTTTTAAGAAAAACGTTTTTTTGGTATAATTTTAAAAATAATCGACCGAAAAATTTTAAAACTACATTTCTAATTAGATTTCATGAAAATAAAATTATTTAAACAAAATTTACATTTTTTTATAAAGAAATAAAAAAGTTACAGCAGTTTTTGTTTGATTTTTAAGAAAAACGCATTATTTCTAAAAAATAACGTTTTTTTGATATAATTTTAAAAGTAATCGTCCGAAAAATTTTAAAACTACATTTCTAATTAGATTTCATGAAAATAATATTATTTAAACAAAATTTACATTTTTTTATAAAGAAATAAAAAAGTTACAGCAGTTTTAGTTTGATTTTTAAGAAAAACGTTTTTTTGGTATAATTTTAAAAATAATCGACCGAAAAATTTTAAAACTACATTTCTAATTAGATTTCATGAAAATAAAATTATTTAAACAAAATTTACATTTTTTTATAAAGAAATAAAAAAGTTACAGCAGTTTTTGTTTGATTTTTAAGAAAAACGCATTATTTCTAAAAAATAACGTTTTTTTGATATAATTTTAAAAGTAATCGTCCGAAAAATTTTAAAACTACATTTCTAATTAGATTTCATGAAAATAAAATTATTTAAACAAAATTTACATTTTTTTATAAAGAAATAAAAAAGTTTCTGCAGTTTTTGTGTGATTTTTAAGAAAAACGTTTTTTTGGTATAATTTTAAAAATAATCGACCGAAAAATTTTAAAACTACATTTCTAATTAGATTTCATGAAAATAAAATTATTTAAACAAAATTTACATTTTTTTATAAAGAAATAAAAAAGTTACAGCAGTTTTTGTTTGATTTTTAAGAAAAACGCATTATTTCTAAAAAATAAAGTTTTTTTGATATAATTTTAAAAGTAATCGTCCGAAAAATTTTAAAACTACATTTCTAATTAGATTTCATGAAAATAAAATTATTTAAACAAAATTTACATTTTTTTATAAAGAAATAAAAAAGTTTCTGCAGTTTTTGTGTGATTTTTAAGAAAAACGTTTTTTTGGTATAATTTTAAAAATAATCGACCGAAAAATTTTAAAACTACA
Source organism: Stenus bimaculatus (assembly GCA_963971135.1). Lineage (NCBI taxonomy): Eukaryota > Metazoa > Arthropoda > Insecta > Coleoptera > Staphylinidae > Stenus > Stenus bimaculatus. The sequence continues at coordinate 37,197 of CAXARA010000490.1, read as the reverse complement.
TTTCTAATTAGATTTCATGAAAATAAAATTATTTAAACAAAATTTACATTTTTTTATAAAGAAATAAAAAAGTTACAGCAGTTTTTGTTTGATTTTTAAGAAAAACGCATTATTTCTAAAAAATAACGTTTTTTTGATATAATTTTAAAAGTAATCGTCCGAAAAATTTTAAAACTACATTTCTAATTAGATTTCATAAAAACAATATTATTTAAACAAAATTTACATTTTTTTATAAAGAAATAAAAAAGTTACAGCAGTTTTAGTTTGATTTTTAAAAAAAACGTTTTTTTGGTATAATTTTAAAAATAATCGACCGAAAAATTTTAAAACTACATTTCTAATTAGATTTCATGAAAATAAAATTATTTAAACAAAATTTACATTTTTTTATAAAGAAATAAAAAAGTTACAGCAGTTTTTGTTTGATTTTTAAGAAAAACGCATTATTTCTAAAAAATAACGTTTTTTTGATATAATTTTAAAAGTAATCGTCCGAAAAATTTTAAAACTACATTTCTAATTAGATTTCATGAAAATAAAATTATTTAAACAAAATTTACATTTTTTTATAAAGAAATAAAAAAGTTACAGCAGTTTTTGTTTGATTTTTAAGAAAAACGCATTATTTCTAAAAAATAAAGTTTTTTTGATATAATTTTAAAAGTAATCGTCCGAAAAATTTTAAAACTACATTTCTAATTAGATTTCGTGAAAATAAAATTATTTAAACAAAATTTACATTTTTTTATAAAGAAATAAAAAAGTTTCTGCAGTTTTTGTGTGATTTTTAAGAAAAACGTTTTTTTGGTATAATTTTAAAAATAATCGACCGAAAAATTTTAAAACTACATTTCTAATTGGATTTCATGAAAATAAAATTATTTAAACAAAATTTACATTTTTTTTATAAAGAAATAAAAAAGTTTCTGCAGTTTTTGTGTGATTTTTAAGAAAAACGTTTTTTTGGTATAATTTTAAAAATAATCGACCGAAAAATTTTAAAACTACATTTCTAATTAGATTTCATGAAAATAAAATTATTTAAACAAAATTTACATTTTTTTATAAAGAAATAAAAAAGTTACAGCAGTTTTTGTTTGATTTTTAAGAAAAACGCATTATTTCTAAAAAATAACGTTTTTTTGATATAATTTTAAAAGTAATCGTCCGAAAAATTTTAAAACTACATTTCTAATTAGATTTCATGAAAATAATATTATTTAAACAAAATTTACATTTTTTTATAAAGAAATAAAAAAGTTACAGCAGTTTTAGTTTGATTTTTAAGAAAAACGTTTTTTTGGTATAATTTTAAAAATAATCGACCGAAAAATTTTAAAACTACATTTCTAATTAGATTTCATGAAAATAAAATTATTTAAACAAAATTTACATTTTTTTATAAAGAAATAAAAAAGTTACAGCAGTTTTTGTTTGATTTTTAAGAAAAACGCATTATTTCTAAAAAATAAAGTTTTTTTGATATAATTTTAAAAGTAATCGTCCGAAAAATTTTAAAACTACATTTCTAATTAGATTTCATGAAAATAAAATTATTTAAACAAAATTTACATTTTTTTATAAAGAAATAAAAAAGTTTCTGCAGTTTTTGTGTGATTTTTAAGAAAAACGTTTTTTTGGTATAATTTTAAAAATAATCGACCGAAAAATTTTAAAACTACATTTCTAATTAGATTTCATGAAAATAAAATTATTTAAACAAAATTTACATTTTTTTATAAAGAAATAAAAAAGTTACAGCAGTTTTTGTTTGATTTTTAAGAAAAACGCATTATTTCTAAAAAATAACGTTTTTTTGATATAATTTTAAAAGTAATCGTCCGAAAAATTTTAAAACTACATTTCTAATTAGATTTCATGAAAATAAAATTATTTAAACAAAATTTACATTTTTTTATAAAGAAATAAAAAAGTTTCTGCAGTTTTTGTGTGATTTTTAAGAAAAACGTTTTTTTGGTATAATTTTAAAAATAATCGACCGAAAAATTTTAAAACTACATTTCTAATTAGATTTCATGAAAATAAAATTATTTAAACAAAATTTACATTTTTTTATAAAGAAATAAAAAAGTTTCTGCAGTTTTTGTGTGATTTTTAAGAAAAACGTTTTTTTGGTATAATTTTAAAAATAATCGACCGAAAAATTTTAAAACTACATTTCTAATTAGATTTCATGAAAATAAAATTATTTAAACAAAATTTACATTTTTTTATAAAGAAATAAAAAAGTTACAGCAGTTTTTGTTTGATTTTTAAGAAAAACGCATTATTTCTAAAAAATAACGTTTTTTTGATATAATTTTAAAAGTAATCGTCCGAAAAATTTTAAAACTACATTTCTAATTAGATTTCATGAAAATAATATTATTTAAACAAAATTTACATTTTTTTATAAAGAAATAAAAAAGTTACAGCAGTTTTAGTTTGATTTTTAAGAAAAACGTTTTTTTGGTATAATTTTAAAAATAATCGACCGAAAAATTTTAAAACTACATTTCTAATTAGATTTCATGAAAATAAAATTATTTAAACAAAATTTACATTTTTTTATAAAGAAATAAAAAAGTTACAGCAGTTTTTGTTTGATTTTTAAGAAAAACGCATTATTTCTAAAAAATAAAGTTTTTTTGATATAATTTTAAAAGTAATCGTCCGAAAAATTTTAAAACTACATTTCTAATTAGATTTCATGAAAATAAAATTATTTAAACAAAATTTACATTTTTTTATAAAGAAATAAAAAAGTTTCTGCAGTTTTTGTGTGATTTTTAAGAAAAACGTTTTTTTGGTATAATTTTAAAAATAATCGACCGAAAAATTTTAAAACTACATTTCTAATTAGATTTCATGAAAATAAAATTATTTAAACAAAATTTACATTTTTTTATAAAGAAATAAAAAAGTTACAGCAGTTTTTGTTTGATTTTTAAGAAAAACGCATTATTTCTAAAAAATAACGTTTTTTTGATATAATTTTAAAAGTAATCGTCCGAAAAATTTTAAAACTACATTTCTAATTAGATTTCATGAAAATAAAATTATTTAAACAAAATTTACATTTTTTTATAAAGAAATAAAAAAGTTTCTGCAGTTTTTGTGTGATTTTTAAGAAAAACGTTTTTTTGGTATAATTTTAAAAATAATCGACCGAAAAATTTTAAAACTACATTTCTAATTAGATTTCATGAAAATAAAATTATTTAAACAAAATTTACATTTTTTTATAAAGAAATAAAAAAGTTACAGCAGTTTTTGTTTGATTTTTAAGAAAAACGCATTATTTCTAAAAAATAAAGTTTTTTTGATATAATTTTAAAAGTAATCGTCCGAAAAATTTTAAAACTACATTTCTAATTAGATTTCATGAAAATAAAATTATTTAAACAAAATTTACATTTTTTTATAAAGAAATAAAAAAGTTTCTGCAGTTTTTGTGTGATTTTTAAGAAAAACGTTTTTTTGGTATAATTTTAAAAATAATCGACCGAAAAATTTTAAAACTACATTTCTAATTAGATTTCATGAAAATAAAATTATTTAAACAAAATTTACATTTTTTTATAAAGAAATAAAAAAGTTACAGCAGTTTTTGTTTGATTTTTAAGAAAAACGCATTATTTCTAAAAAATAACGTTTTTTTGATATAATTTTAAAAGTAATCGTCCGAAAAATTTTAAAACTACATTTCTAATTAGATTTCATGAAAATAATATTATTTAAACAAAATTTACATTTTTTTATAAAGAAATAAAAAAGTTACAGCAGTTTTAGTTTGATTTTTAAGAAAAACGTTTTTTTGGTATAATTTTAAAAATAATCGACCGAAAAATTTTAAAACTACATTTCTAATTAGATTTCATGAAAATAAAATTATTTAAACAAAATTTACATTTTTTTATAAAGAAATAAAAAAGTTACAGCAGTTTTTGTTTGATTTTTAAGAAAAACGCATTATTTCTAAAAAATAACGTTTTTTTGATATAATTTTAAAAGTAATCGTCCGAAAAATTTTAAAACTACATTTCTAATTAGATTTCATGAAAATAATATTATTTAAACAAAATTTACATTTTTTTATAAAGAAATAAAAAAGTTACAGCAGTTTTAGTTTGATTTTTAAGAAAAACGTTTTTTTGGTATAATTTTAAAAATAATCGACCGAAAAATTTTAAAACTACATTTCTAATTAGATTTCATGAAAATAAAATTATTTAAACAAAATTTACATTTTTTTATAAAGAAATAAAAAAGTTACAGCAGTTTTTGTTTGATTTTTAAGAAAAACGCATTATTTCTAAAAAATAACGTTTTTTTGATATAATTTTAAAAGTAATCGTCCGAAAAATTTTAAAACTACATTTCTAATTAGATTTCATGAAAATAATATTATTTAAACAAAATTTACATTTTTTTATAAAGAAATAAAAAAGTTACAGCAGTTTTAGTTTGATTTTTAAGAAAAACGTTTTTTTGGTATAATTTTAAAAATAATCGACCGAAAATTTTTAAAACTACATTTCTAATTAGATTTCATGAAAATAAAATTATTTAAACAAAATTTACATTTTTTTATAAAGAAATAAAAAAGTTACAGCAGTTTTTGTTTGATTTTTAAGAAAAACGCATTATTTCTAAAAAATAACGTTTTTTTGATATAATTTTAAAAGTAATCGTCCGAAAAATTTTAAAACTACATTTCTAATTAGATTTCATGAAAATAATATTATTTAAACAAAATTTACATTTTTTTATAATGAAATAAAAAAGTTACAGCAGTTTTAGTTTGATTTTTAAGAAAAACGTTTTTTTGGTATAATTTTAAAAATAATCGACCGAAAAATTTTAAAACTACATTTCTAATTAGATTTCATGAAAATAAAATTATTTAAACAAAATTTACATTTTTTTATAAAGAAATAAAAAAGTTACAGCAGTTTTTGTTTGATTTTTAAGAAAAACGCATTATTTCTAAAAAATAAAGTTTTTTTGATATAATTTTAAAAGTAATCGTCCGAAAAATTTTAAAACTACATTTCTAATTAGATTTCATGAAAATAAAATTATTTAAACAAAATTTACATTTTTTTATAAAGAAATAAAAAAGTTTCTGCAGTTTTTGTGTGATTTTTAAGAAAAACGTTTTTTTGGTATAATTTTAAAAATAATCGACCGAAAAATTTTAAAACTACATTTCTAATTAGATTTCATGAAAATAAAATTATTTAAACAAAATTTACATTTTTTTATAAAGAAATAAAAAAGTTACAGCAGTTTTTGTTTGATTTTTAAGAAAAACGCATTATTTCTAAAAAATAACGTTTTTTTGATATAATTTTAAAAGTAATCGTCCGAAAAATTTTAAAACTACATTTCTAATTAGATTTCATGAAAATAAAATTATTTAAACAAAATTTACATTTTTTTATAAAGAAATAAAAAAGTTTCTGCAGTTTTTGTGTGATTTTTAAGAAAAACGTTTTTTTGGTATAATTTTAAAAATAATCGACCGAAAAATTTTAAAACTACATTTCTAATTAGATTTCATGAAAATAAAATTATTTAAACAAAATTTACATTTTTTTATAAAGAAATAAAAAAGTTACAGCAGTTTTTGTTTGATTTTTAAGAAAAACGCATTATTTCTAAAAAATAAAGTTTTTTTGATATAATTTTAAAAGTAATCGTCCGAAAAATTTTAAAACTACATTTCTAATTAGATTTCATGAAAATAAAATTATTTAAACAAAATTTACATTTTTTTATAAAGAAATAAAAAAGTTTCTGCAGTTTTTGTGTGATTTTTAAGAAAAACGTTTTTTTGGTATAATTTTAAAAATAATCGACCGAAAAATTTTAAAACTACATTTCTAATTAGATTTCATGAAAATAAAATTATTTAAACAAAATTTACATTTTTTTATAAAGAAATAAAAAAGTTACAGCAGTTTTTGTTTGATTTTTAAGAAAAACGCATTATTTCTAAAAAATAACGTTTTTTTGATATAATTTTAAAAGTAATCGTCCGAAAAATTTTAAAACTACATTTCTAATTAGATTTCATGAAAATAATATTATTTAAACAAAATTTACATTTTTTTATAAAGAAATAAAAAAGTTACAGCAGTTTTAGTTTGATTTTTAAGAAAAACGTTTTTTTGGTATAATTTTAAAAATAATCGACCGAAAAATTTTAAAACTACATTTCTAATTAGATTTCATGAAAATAAAATTATTTAAACAAAATTTACATTTTTTTATAAAGAAATAAAAAAGTTACAGCAGTTTTTGTTTGATTTTTAAGAAAAACGCATTATTTCTAAAAAATAACGTTTTTTTGATATAATTTTAAAAGTAATCGTCCGAAAAATTTTAAAACTACATTTCTAATTAGATTTCATGAAAATAATATTATTTAAACAAAATTTACATTTTTTTATAAAGAAATAAAAAAGTTACAGCAGTTTTAGTTTGATTTTTAAGAAAAACGTTTTTTTGGTATAATTTTAAAAATAATCGACCGAAAAATTTTAAAACTACATTTCTAATTAGATTTCATGAAAATAAAATTATTTAAACAAAATTTACATTTTTTTATAAAGAAATAAAAAAGTTACAGCAGTTTTTGTTTGATTTTTAAGAAAAACGCATTATTTCTAAAAAATAACGTTTTTTTGATATAATTTTAAAAGTAATCGTCCGAAAAATTTTAAAACTACATTTCTAATTAGATTTCATGAAAATAATATTATTTAAACAAAATTTACATTTTTTTATAAAGAAATAAAAAAGTTACAGCAGTTTTAGTTTGATTTTAAGAAAAACGTTTTTTTGGTATAATTTTAAAAATAATCGACCGAAAATTTTTAAAACTACATTTCTAATTAGATTTCATGAAAATAAAATTATTTAAACAAAATTTACATTTTTTTATAAAGAAATAAAAAAGTTACAGCAGTTTTTGTTTGATTTTTAAGAAAAACGCATTATTTCTAAAAAATAACGTTTTTTTGATATAATTTTAAAAGTAATCGTCCGAAAAATTTTAAAACTACATTTCTAATTAGATTTCATGAAAATAATATTATTTAAACAAAATTTACATTTTTTTATAATGAAATAAAAAAGTTACAGCAGTTTTAGTTTGATTTTTAAGAAAAACGTTTTTTTGGTATAATTTTAAAATAATCGACCGAAAAATTTTAAAACTACATTTCTAATTAGATTTCATGAAAATAAAATTATTTAAACAAAATTTACATTTTTTTATAAAGAAATAAAAAAGTTACAGCAGTTTTTGTTTGATTTTTAAGAAAAACGCATTATTTCTAAAAAATAACGTTTTTTTGATATAATTTTAAAAGTAATCGTCCGAAAAATTTTAAAACTACATTTCTAATTAGATTTCATGAAAATAATATTATTTAAACAAAATTTACATTTTTTTATAAAGAAATAAAAAAGTTACAGCAGTTTTAGTTTGATTTTTAAGAAAAACGTTTTTTTTGGTATAATTTTAAAAATAATCGACCGAAAAATTTTAGAACTACATTTCTAATTAGATTTCATGAAAATAAAATTATTTAAACAAAATTTACATTTTTTTATAAAGAAATAAAAAAGTTACAGCAGTTTTTGTTTGATTTTTAAGAAAAACGCATTATTTCTAAAAAATAACGTTTTTTTGATATAATTTTAAAAGTAATCGTCCGAAAAATTTTAAAACTACATTTCTAATTAGATTTCATGAAAATAATATTATTTAAACAAAATTTACATTTTTTTATAAAGAAATAAAAAAGTTACAGCAGTTTTAGTTTGATTTTTAAGAAAAACGTTTTTTTGGTATAATTTTAAAAATAATCGACCGAAAAATTTTAAAACTACATTTCTAATTAGATTTCATGAAAATAAAATTATTTAAACAAAATTTACATTTTTTTATAAAGAAATAAAAAAGTTACAGCAGTTTTTGTTTGATTTTTAAGAAAAACGCATTATTTCTAAAAAATAACGTTTTTTTGATATAATTTTAAAAGTTTTCGTCCGAAAAATTTTAAAACTACATTTCTAATTAGATTTCATGAAAATAAAATTATTTAAACAAAATTTACATTTTTTTATAAAGAAATAAAAAAGTTTCTGCAGTTTTTGTGTGATTTTTAAGAAAAACGTTTTTTTGGTATAATTTTAAAAATAATCGACCGAAAAATTTTAAAACTACATTTCTAATTAGATTTCATGAAAATAAAATTATTTAAACAAAATTTACATTTTTTTATAAAGAAATAAAAAAGTTACAGCAGTTTTTGTTTGATTTTTAAGAAAAACGCATTATTTCTAAAAAATAAAGTTTTTTTGATATAATTTTAAAAGTAATCGTCCGAAAAATTTTAAAACTACATTTCTAATTAGATTTCATGAAAATAATATTATTTAAACAAAATTTACATTTTTTTATAAAGAAATAAAAAAGTTACAGCAGTTTTAGTTTGATTTTTAAGAAAAACGTTTTTTTGGTATAATTTTAAAAATAATCGACCGAAAAATTTTAAAACTACATTTCTAATTAGATTTCATGAAAATAAAATTATTTAAACAAAATTTACATTTTTTTATAAAGAAATAAAAAAGTTACAGCAGTTTTTGTTTGATTTTTAAGAAAAACGCATTATTTCTAAAAAATATCGTTTTTTTGATATAATTTTAAAAGTAATCGTCCGAAAAATTTTAAAACTACATTTCTAATTAGATTTCATGAAAATAAAATTATTTAAACAAAATTTACATTTTTTTATAAAGAAATAAAAAAGTTTCTGCAGTTTTTGTGTGATTTTTAAGAAAAACGTTTTTTTGGTATAATTTTAAAAATAATCGACCGAAAAATTTTAAAACTACATTTCTAATTAGATTTCATGAAAATAAAATTATTTAAACAAAATTTACATTTTTTTATAAAGAAATAAAAAAGTTACAGCAGTTTTTGTTTGATTTTTAAGAAAAACGCATTATTTCTAAAAAATAAAGTTTTTTTGATATAATTTTAAAAGTAATCGTCCGAAAAATTTTAAAACTACATTTCTAATTAGATTTCATGAAAATAAAATTATTTAAACAAAATTTACATTTTTTTATAAAGAAATAAAAAAGTTTCTGCAGTTTTTGTGTGATTTTTAAGAAAAACGTTTTTTTGGTATAATTTTAAAAATAATCGACCGAAAAATTTTAAAACTACATTTCTAATTAGATTTCATGAAAATTAAATTATTTAAATAAAATTTACATTTTTTTATAAAGAAATAAAAAAGTTACAGCAGTTTTTGTTTGATTTTTAAGAAAAACGCATTATTTCTAAAAAATAACGTTTTTTTGATATAATTTTAAAAGTAATCGTCCGAAAAATTTTAAAACTACATTTCTAATTAGATTTCATGAAAATAATATTATTTAAACAAAATTTACATTTTTTTATAAAGAAATAAAAAAGTTACAGCAGTTTTAGTTTGATTTTTAAGAAAAACGTTTTTTTGGTATAATTTTAAAAATAATCGACCGAAAAATTTTAAAACTACATTTCTAATTAGATTTCATGAAAATAAAATTATTTAAACAAAATTTACATTTTTTTATAAAGAAATAAAAAAGTTACAGCAGTTTTTGTTTGATTTTTAAGAAAAACGCATTATTTCTAAAAAATAACGTTTTTTTGATATAATTTTAAAAGTAATCGTCCGAAAAATTTTAAAACTACATTTCTAATTGGATTTCATGAAAATAATATTATTTAAACAAAATTTACATTTTTTTATAAAGAAATAAAAAAGTTACAGCAATTTTAGTTTGATTTTTAAGAAAAACGTTTTTTTGGTATAATTTTAAAAATAATCGACCGAAAAATTTTAAAACTACATTTCTAATTAGATTTCATGAAAATAAAATTATTTAAACAAAATTTACATTTTTTTATAAAGAAATAAAAAAGTTACAGCAGTTTTTGTTTGATTTTTAAGAAAAACGCATTATTTCTAAAAAATAAAGTTTTTTTGATATAATTTTAAAAGTAATCGTCCGAAAAATTTTAAAACTACATTTCTAATTAGATTTCATGAAAATAAAATTATTTAAACAAAATTTACATTTTTTTATAAAGAAATAAAAAAGTTTCTGCAGTTTTTGTGTGATTTTTAAGAAAAACGTTTTTTTGGTATAATTTTAAAAATAATCGACCGAAAAATTTTAAAACTACATTTCTAATTAGATTTCATGAAAATAAAATTATTTAAACAAAATTTACATTTTTTTATAAAGAAATAAAAAAGTTACAGCAGTTTTTGTTTGATTTTTAAGAAAAACGCATTATTTCTAAAAAATAACGTTTTTTTGATATAATTTTAAAAGTAATCGTCCGAAAAATTTTAAAACTACATTTCTAATTAGATTTCATGAAAATAATATTATTTAAACAAAATTTACATTTTTTTATAAAGAAATAAAAAAGTTACAGCAGTTTTAGTTTGATTTTTAAGAAAAACGTTTTTTTGGTATAATTTTAAAAATAATCGACCGAAAAATTTTAAAACTACATTTCTAATTAGATTTCATGAAAATAAAATTATTTAAACAAAATTTACATTTTTTTATAAAGAAATAAAAAAGTTACAGCAGTTTTTGTTTGATTTTTAAGAAAAACGCATTATTTCTAAAAAATAAAGTTTTTTTGATATAATTTTAAAAGTAATCGTCCGAAAAATTTTAAAACTACATTTCTAATTAGATTTCATGAAAATAAAATTAATTAAACAAAATTTACATTTTTTTATAAAGAAATAAAAAAGTTTCTGCAGTTTTTGTGTGATTTTTAAGAAAAACGTTTTTTTGGTATAATTTTAAAAATAATCGACCGAAAAATTTTAAAACTACATTTCTAATTAGATTTCATGAAAATAAAATTATTTAAACAAAATTTACATTTTTTTATAAAGAAATAAAAAAGTTACAGCAGTTTTTGTTTGATTTTTAAGAAAAACGCATTATTTCTAAAAAATAACGTTTTTTTGATATAATTTTAAAAGTAATCGTCCGAAAAATTTTAAAACTACATTTCTAATTAGATTTCATGAAAATAATATTATTTAAACAAAATTTACATTTTTTTATAAAGAAATAAAAAAGTTACAGCAGTTTTAGTTTGATTTTTAAGAAAAACGTTTTTTTGGTATAATTTTAAAAATAATCGACCGAAAAATTTTAAAACTACATTTCTAATTAGATTTCATGAAAATAAAATTATTTAAACAAAATTTACATTTTTTTATAAAGAAATAAAAAAGTTACAGCAGTTTTTGTTTGATTTTTAAGAAAAACGCATTATTTCTAAAAAATAACGTTTTTTTGATAATTTTAAAAGTAATCGTCCGAAAAATTTTAAAACTACATTTCTAATTAGATTTCATGAAAATAATATTATTTAAACAAAATTTACATTTTTTTATAAAGAAATAAAAAAGTTACAGCAGTTTTAGTTTGATTTTTAAGAAAAACGTTTTTTTTGGTATAATTTTAAAAATAATCGACCGAAAAATTTTAAAACTACATTTCTAATTAGATTTCATGAAAATAAAATTATTTAAACAAAATTTACATTTTTTTATAAAGAAATAAAAAAGTTACAGCAGTTTTTGTTTGATTTTTAAGAAAAACGCATTATTTCTAAAAAATAACGTTTTTTTGATATAATTTTAAAAGTAATCGTCCGAAAAATTTTAAAACTACATTTCTAATTAGATTTCATGAAAATAATATTATTTAAAAAAAATTTACATTTTTTTATAGAAATAAAAAAGTTACAGCAGTTTTTGTTTGATTTTTAAGAAAAACGCATTATTTCTAAAAAATAACGTTTTTTTGATATAATTTTAAAAGTAATCGTCCGAAAAATTTTAAAACTACATTTCTAATTAGATTTCATGAAAATAATATTATTTAAACAAAATTTACATTTTTTTATAAAGAAATAAAAAAGTTACAGCAGTTTTGTTTGATTTTTAAGAAAAACGTTTTTTTGGTATAATTTTAAAAATAATCGACCGAAAAATTTTAAAACTACATTTCTAATTAGATTTCATGAAAATAAAATTATTTAAACAAAATTTACATTTTTTTATAAAGAAATAAAAAAGTTACAGCAGTTTTTGTTTGATTTTTAAGAAAAACGCATTAATTCTAAAAAATAACGTTTTTTTGATATAATTTTAAAAGTAATCGTCCGAAAAATTTTAAAACTACATTTCTAATTAGATTTCATGAAAATAAAATTATTTAAACAAAATTTACATTTTTTTATAAAGAAATAAAAAAGTTTCTGCAGTTTTTGTGTGATTTTTAAGAAAAACGTTTTTTTGGTATAATTTTAAAAATAATCGACCGAAAAATTTTAAAACTACATTTCTAATTAGATTTCATGAAAATAAAATTATTTAAACAAAATTTACATTTTTTTATAAAGAAATAAAAAAGTTACAGTAGTTTTTGTTTGATTTTTAAGAAAAACGCATTATTTCTAAAAAATAAAGTTTTTTTGATATAATTTTAAAAGTAATCGTCCGAAAAATTTTAAAACTACATTTCTAATTAGATTTCATGAAAATAATATTATTTAAACAAAATTTACATTTTTTTATAAAGAAATAAAAAAGTTACAGCAGTTTTAGTTTGATTTTTAAGAAAAACGTTTTTTTGGTATAATTTTAAAAATAATCGACCGAAAAATTTTAAAACTACATTTCTAATTAGATTTCATGAAAATAAAATTATTTAAACAAAATTTACATTTTTTTATAAAGAAATAAAAAAGTTACAGCAGTTTTTGTTTGATTTTTAAGAAAAACGCATTATTTCTAAAAAATAACGTTTTTTTGATATAATTTTAAAAGTAATCGTCCGAAAAATTTTAAAACTACATTTCTAATTAGATTTCATGAAAATAATATTATTTAAACAAAATTTACATTTTTTTATAAAGAAATAAAAAAGTTACAGCAGTTTTAGTTTGATTTTTAAGAAAAACGTTTTTTTGGTATAATTTTAAAAATAATCGACCGAAAAATTTTAAAACTACATTTCTAATTAGATTTCATGAAAATAAAATCATTTAAACAAAATTTACATTTTTTTATAAAGAAATAAAAAAGTTACAGCAGTTTTTGTTTGATTTTTAAGAAAAACGCATTATTTCTAAAAAATAAAGTTTTTTTGATATAATTTTAAAAGTAATCGTCCGAAAAATTTTAAAACTACATTTCTAATTAGATTTCATGAAAATAAAATTATTTAAACAAAATTTACATTTTTTTATAAAGAAATAAACAAGTTTCTGCAGTTTTTGTGTGATTTTTAAGAAAAACGTTTTTTTGGTATAATTTTAAAAATAATCGACCAAAAAATTTTAAAACTACATTTCTAATTAGATTTCATGAAAATAAAATTATTTAAACAAAATTTACATTTTTTTATAAAGAAATAAAAAAGTTACAGCAGTTTTTGTTTGATTTTTAAGAAAAACGCATTATTTCTAAAAAATAACGTTTTTTTGATATAATTTTAAAAGTAATCGTCCGAAAAATTTTAAAACTACATTTCTAATTAGATTTCATGAAAATAATATTATTTAAACAAAATTTACATTTTTTTATAAAGAAATAAAAAAGTTTCTGCAGTTTTTGTGTGATTTTTAAGAAAAACGTTTTTTTGGTATAATTTTAAAAATAATCGACCGAAAAATTTTAAAACTACATTTCTAATTAGATTTTATGAAAATAAAATTATTTAAACAAAATTTACATTTTTTTATAAAGAAATAAAAAAGTTACAGCAGTTTTTGTTTGATTTTTAAGAAAAACGCATTATTTCTAAAAAATAACGTTTTTTTGATATAATTTTAAAAGTAATCGTCCGAAAAATTTTAAAACTACATTTCTAATTAGATTTCATGAAAATAATATTATTTAAACAAAATTTACATTTTTTTATAAAGAAATAAAAAAGTTTCTGCAGTTTTTGTGTGATTTTTAAGAAAAACGTTTTTTTGGTATAATTTTAAAAATAATCGACCGAAAAATTTTAAAACTACATTTCTAATTAGATTTCATGAAAATAAAATTATTTAAACAAAATTTACATTTTTTTATAAAGAAATACAAAAGTTACAGCAGTTTTTGTTTGATTTTTAAGAAAAACGCATTATTTCTAAAAAATAACGTTTTTTTGATATAATTTTAAAAGTAATCGTCCGAAAAATTTTAAAACTACATTTCTAATTAGATTTCATGAAAATAATATTATTTAAACAAAATTTACATTTTTTTATAAAGAAATAAAAAAGTTACAGCAATTTTAGTTTGATTTTTAAGAAAAACGTTTTTTTGGTATAATTTTAAAAATAATCGACCGAAAAATTTTAAAACTACATTTCTAATTAGATTTCATGAAAATAAAATTATTTAAACAAAATTTACATTTTTTTATAAAGAAATAAAAAAGTTACAGCAGTTTTTGTTTGATTTTTAAGAAAAACGCATTATTTCTAAAAAATAAAGTTTTTTTGATATAATTTTAAAAGTAATCGTCCGAAAAATTTTAAAACTACATTTCTAATTAGATTTCATGAAAATAAAATTATTTAAACAAAATTTACATTTTTTTATAAAGAAATAAAAAAGTTTCTGCAGTTTTTGTGTGATTTTTAAGAAAAACGTTTTTTTGGTATAATTTTAAAAATAATCGACCGAAAAATTTTAAAACTACATTTCTAATTAGATTTCATGAAAATAAAATTATTTAAACAAAATTTACATTTTTTTATAAAGAAATAAAAAAGTTACAGCAGTTTTTGTTTGATTTTAAGAAAAACGCATTATTTCTAAAAAATAACGTTTTTTGATATAATTTTAAAAGTAATCGTCCGAAAAATTTTAAAACTACATTTCTAATTAGATTTCATGAAAATAATATTATTTAAACAAAATTTACATTTTTTTATAAAGAAATAAAAAAGTTACAGCAGTTTTAGTTTGATTTTTAAGAAAAACGTTTTTTTGGTATAATTTTAAAAATAATCGACCGAAAAATTTTAAAACTACATTTCTAATTAGATTTCATGAAAATAAAATTATTTAAACAAAATTTACATTTTTTTATAAAGAAATAAAAAAGTTACAGCAGTTTTAGTTTGATTTTTAAGAAAAACGTTTTTTTGGTATAATTTTAAAAATAATCGACCGAAAAATTTTAAAACTACATTTCTAATTAGATTTCATGAAAATAAAATTATTTAAACAAAATTTACATTTTTTTATAAAGAAATAAAAAAGTTACAGCAGTTTTTGTTTGATTTTTAAGAAAAACGCATTATTTCTAAAAAATAACGTTTTTTTGATATAATTTTAAAAGTAATCGTCCGAAAAATTTTAAAACTACATTTCTAATTAGATTTCATGAAAATAAAATTATTTAAACAAAATTTACATTTTTTTATAAAGAAATAAAAAAGTTACAGCAGTTTTTGTTTGATTTTTAAGAAAAACGCATTATTTCTAAAAAATAACGTTTTTTTGATATAATTTTAAAAGTAATCGTCCGAAAAATTTTAAAACTACATTTCTAATTAGATTTCATGAAAATAATATTATTTAAACAAAATTTACATTTTTTTATAAAGAAATAAAAAAGTTACAGCAGTTTTAGTTTGATTTTTAAGAAAAACGTTTTTTTGGTATAATTTTAAAAATAATCGACCGAAAAATTTTAAAACTACATTTCTAATTAGATTTCATGAAAATAAAATTATTTAAACAAAATTTACATTTTTTTATAAAGAAATAAAAAAGTTACAGCAGTTTTTGTTTGATTTTTAAGAAAAACGCATTATTTCTAAAAAATAACGTTTTTTTGATATAATTTTAAAAGTAATCGTCCGAAAAATTTTAAAACTACATTTCTAATTAGATTTCATGAAAATAATATTATTTAAACAAAATTTACATTTTTTTATAAAGAAATAAAAAAGTTACAGCAGTTTTAGTTTGATTTTTAAGAAAAACGGTTTTTTGGTATAATTTTAAAAATAATCGACCGAAAAATTTTAAAACTACATTTCTAATTAGATTTCATGAAAATAAAATTATTTAAACAAAATTTACATTTTTTTATAAAGAAATAAAAAAGTTACAGCAGTTTTTGTTTGATTTTTAAGAAAAACGCATTATTTCTAAAAAATAACGTTTTTTTGATATAATTTTAAAAGTAATCGTCCGAAAAATTTTAAAACTACATTTCTAATTAGATTTCATGAAAATAATATTATTTAAACAAAATTTACATTTTTTTATAAAGAAATAAAAAAGTTACATCAGTTTTAGTTTGATTTTTAAGAAAAACGTTTTTTTGGTATAATTTTAAAAATAATCGACCGAAAAATTTTAAAACTACATTTCTAATTAGATTTCATGAAAATAAAATTATTTAAACAAAATTTACATTTTTTTATAAAGAAATAAAAAAGTTACAGCAGTTTTTGTTTGATTTTTAAGAAAAACGCATTATTTCTAAAAAATAACGTTTTTTTGATATAATTTTAAAAGTAATCGTCCGAAAAATTTTAAAACTACATTTCTAATTAGATTTCATGAAAATAATATTATTTAAACAAAATTTACATTTTTTTATAAAGAAATAAAAAAGTTACAGCAGTTTTAGTTTGATTTTTAAGAAAAACGTTTTTTTGGTATAATTTTAAAAATAATCGACCGAAAAATTTTAAAACTACATTTCTAATTAGATTTCATGAAAATAAAATTATTTAAACAAAATTTACATTTTTTTATAAAGAAATAAAAAAGTTACAGCAGTTTTTGTTTGATTTTTAAGAAAAACGCATTATTTCTAAAAAATAACGTTTTTTTGATATAATTTTAAAAGTAATCGTCCGAAAAATTTTAAAACTACATTTCTAATTAGATTTCATGAAAATAATATTATTTAAACAAAATTTACATTTTTTTATAAAGAAATAAAAAAGTTACAGCAGTTTTAGTTTGATTTTTAAGAAAAACGTTTTTTTGGTATAATTTTAAAAATAATCGACCGAAAAATTTTAAAACTACATTTCTAATTAGATTTCATGAAAATAAAATTATTTAAACAAAATTTACATTTTTTTATAAAGAAATAAAAAAGTTACAGCAGTTTTTGTCTGATTTTTAAGAAAAACGCATTATTTCTAAAAAATAACGTTTTTTTGATATAATTTTAAAAGTAATCGTCCGAAAAATTTTAAAACTACATTTCTAATTAGATTTCATGAAAATAATATTATTTAAACAAAATTTACATTTTTTTATAAAGAAATAAAAAAGTTACAGCAGTTTTAGTTTGATTTTTAAGAAAAACGTTTTTTTGGTATAATTTTAAAAATAATCGACCGAAAAATTTTAAAACTACATTTCTAATTAGATTTCATGAAAATAAAATTATTTAAACAAAATTTACATTTTTTTATAAAGAAATAAAAAAGTTACAGCAGTTTTTGTTTGATTTTTAAGAAAAACGCATTATTTCTAAAAAATAACGTTTTTTTGATATAATTTTAAAAGTAATCGTCCGAAAAATTTTAAAACTACATTTCTAATTAGATTTCATGAAAATAATATTATTTAAACAAAATTTACATTTTTTTATAAAGAAATAAAAAAGTTACAGCAGTTTTAGTTTGATTTTTAAGAAAAACGTTTTTTTGGTATAATTTTAAAAATAATCGACCGAAAAATTTTAAAACTACATTTCTAATTAGATTTCATGAAAATAAAATTATTTAAACAAAATTTACATTTTTTTATAAAGAAATAAAAAAGTTACAGCAGTTTTTGTTTGATTTTTAAGAAAAACGCATTATTTCTAAAAAATAACGTTTTTTTGATATAATTTTAAAAGTAATCGTCCGAAAAATTTTAAAACTACATTTCTAATTAGATTTCATGAAAATAATATTATTTAAACAAAATTTACATTTTTTTATAAAGAAATAAAAAAGTTACAGCAGTTTTAGTTTGATTTTTAAGAAAAACGTTTTTTTGGTATAATTTTAAAAATAATCGACCGAAAAATTTTAAAACTACATTTCTAATTAGATTTCATGAAAATAAAATTATTTAAACAAAATTTACATTTTTTTATAAAGAAATAAAAAAGTTACAGCAGTTTTTGTTTGATTTTTAAGAAAAACGCATTATTTCTAAAAAATAACGTTTTTTTGATATAATTTTAAAAGTAATCGTCCGAAAAATTTTAAAACTACATTTCTAATTAGATTTCATGAAAATAATATTATTTAAACAAAATTTACATTTTTTTATAAAGAAATAAAAAAGTTACAGCAGTTTTAGTTTGATTTTTAAGAAAAACGTTTTTTTGGTATAATTTTAAAAATAATCGACCGAAAAATTTTAAAACTACATTTCTAATTAGATTTCATGAAAATAAAATTATTTAAACAAAATTTACATTTTTTTATAAAGAAATAAAAAAGTTACAGCAGTTTTTGTTTGATTTTTAAGAAAAACGCATTATTTCTAAAAAATAACGTTTTTTTGATATAATTTTAAAAGTAATCGTCCGAAAAATTTTAAAACTACATTTCTAATTAGATTTCATGAAAATAATATTATTTAAACAAAATTTACATTTTTTTATAAAGAAATAAAAAAGTTACAGCAGTTTTAGTTTGATTTTTAAGAAAAACGTTTTTTTGGTATAATTTTAAAAATAATCGACCGAAAAATTTTAAAACTACATTTCTAATTAGATTTCATGAAAATAATATTATTTAAACAAAATTTACATTTTTTTATAAAGAAATAAAAAAGTTACAGCAGTTTTAGTTTGATTTTTAAGAAAAACGTTTTTTTGGTATAATTTTAAAAATAATCGACCGAAAAATTTTAAAACTACATTTCTAATTAGATTTCATGAAAATAAAATTATTTAAACAAAATTTACATTTTTTTATAAAGAAATAAAAAAGTTACAGCAGTTTTTGTTTGATTTTTAAGAAAAACGCATTATTTCTAAAAAATAACGTTTTTTTGATATAATTTTAAAAGTAATCGTCCGAAAAATTTTAAAACTACATTTCTAATTAGATTTCATGAAAATAATATTATTTAAACAAAATTTACATTTTTTTATAAAGAAATAAAAAAGTTACAGCAGTTTTAGTTTGATTTTTAAGAAAAACGCATTATTTCTAAAAAATAACGTTTTTTTGATATAATTTTAAAAGTAATCGTCCGAAAAATTTTAAAACTACATTTCTAATTAGATTTCATGAAAATAATATTATTTAAACAAAATTTACATTTTTTTATAAAGAAATAAAAAAGTTACAGCAGTTTTAGTTTGATTTTTAAGAAAAACGTTTTTTTGGTATAATTTTAAAAATAATCGACCGAAAAATTTTAAAACTACATTTCTAATTAGATTTCATGAAAATAAAATTATTTAAACAAAATTTACATTTTTTTATAAAGAAATAAAAAAGTTACAGCAGTTTTTGTTTGATTTTTAAGAAAAACGCATTATTTCTAAAAAATAACGTTTTTTTGATATAATTTTAAAAGTAATCGTCCGAAAAATTTTAAAACTACATTTCTAATTAGATTTCATGAAAATAATATTATTTAAACAAAATTTACATTTTTTTATAAAGAAATAAAAAAGTTACAGCAGTTTTAGTTTGATTTTTAAGAAAAACGTTTTTTTGGTATAATTTTAAAAATAATCGACCGAAAAATTTTAAAACTACATTTCTAATTAGATTTCATGAAAATAAAATTATTTAAACAAAATTTACATTTTTTTATAAAGAAATAAAAAAGTTACAGCAGTTTTTGTTTGATTTTTAAGAAAAACGCATTATTTCTAAAAAATAAAGTTTTTTTGATATAATTTTAAAAGTAATCGTCCGAAAAATTTTAAAACTACATTTCTAATTAGATTTCATGAAAATAAAATTATTTAAACAAAATTTACATTTTTTTATAAAGAAATAAAAAAGTTTCTGCAGTTTTTGTGTGATTTTTAAGAAAAACGTTTTTTTGGTATAATTTTAAAAATAATCGACCGAAAAATTTTAAAACTACATTTCTAATTAGATTTCATGAAAATAAAATTATTTAAACAAAATTTACATTTTTTTATAAAGAAATAAAAAAGTTACAGCAGTTTTTGTTTGATTTTTAAGAAAAACGCATTATTTCTAAAAAATAACGTTTTTTTGATATAATTTTAAAAGTAATCGTCCGAAAAATTTTAAAACTACATTTCTAATTAGATTTCATGAAAATAAAATTATTTAAACAAAATTTACATTTTTTTATAAAGAAATAAAAAAGTTTCTGCAGTTTTTGTGTGATTTTTAAGAAAAACGTTTTTTTGGTATAATTTTAAAAATAATCGACCGAAAAATTTTAAAACTACATTTCTAATTAGATTTCATGAAAATAAAATTATTTAAACAAAATTTACATTTTTTTATAAAGAAATAAAAAAGTTACAGCAGTTTTTGTTTGATTTTTAAGAAAAACGCATTATTTCTAAAAAATAAAGTTTTTTTGATATAATTTTAAAAGTAATAGTCCGAAAAATTTTAAAACTACATTTCTAATTAGATTTCATGAAAATAAAATTATTTAAACAAAATTTACATTTTTTTATAAAGAAATAAAAAAGTTTCTGCAGTTTTTGTGTGATTTTTAAGAAAAACGTTTTTTTGGTATAATTTTAAAAATAATCGACCGAAAAATTTTAAAACTACATTTCTAATTAGATTTCATGAAAATAAAATTATTTAAACAAAATTTACATTTTTTTATAAAGAAATAAAAAAGTTACAGCAGTTTTTGTTTGATTTTTAAGAAAAACGCATTATTTCTAAAAAATAACGTTTTTTTGATATAATTTTAAAAGTAATCGTCCGAAAAATTTTAAAACTACATTTCTAATTAGATTTCATGAAAATAAAATTATTTAAACAAAATTTACATTTTTTTATAAAGAAATAAAAAAGTTTCTGCTGTTTTTGTGTGATTTTTAAGAAAAACGTTTTTTTGGTATAATTTTAAAAATAATCGACCGAAAAATTTTAAAACTACATTTCTAATTAGATTTCATGAAAATAAAATTATTTAAACAAAATTTACATTTTTTTATAAAGAAATAAAAAAGTTACAGCAGTTTTTGTTTGATTTTTAAGAAAAACGCATTATTTCTAAAAAATAACGTTTTTTTGATATAATTTTAAAAGTAATCGTCCGAAAAATTTTAAAACTACATTTCTAATTAGATTTCATGAAAATAATATTATTTAAACAAAATTTACATTTTTTTATAAAGAAATAAAAAAGTTACAGCAGTTTTAGTTTGATTTTTAAGAAAAACGTTTTTTTGGTATAATTTTAAAAATAATCGACCGAAAAATTTTAAAACTACATTTCTAATTAGATTTTATGAAAATAAAATTATTTAAACAAAATTTACATTTTTTTATAAAGAAATAAAAAAGTTACAGCAGTTTTTGTTTGATTTTTAAGAAAAACGCATTATTTCTAAAAAATAACGTTTTTTTGATATAATTTTAAAAGTAATCGTCCGAAAAATTTTAAAACTACATTTCTAATTAGATTTCATGAAAATAATATTATTTAAACAAAATTTACATTTTTTTATAAAGAAATAAAAAAGTTACAGCAGTTTTAGTTTGATTTTTAAGAAAAACGTTTTTTTGGTATAATTTTAAAAATAATCGACCGAAAAATTTTAAAACTACATTTCTAATTAGATTTCATGAAAATAAAATTATTTAAACAAAATTTACATTTTTTTATAAAGAAATAAAAAAGTTACAGCAGTTTTTGTTTGATTTTTAAGAAAAACGCATTATTTCTAAAAAATAAAGTTTTTTTGATATAATTTTAAAAGTAATCGTCCGAAAAATTTTAAAACTACATTTCTAATTAGATTTCATGAAAATAAAATTATTTAAACAAAATTTACATTTTTTTATAAAGAAATAAAAAAGTTTCTGCAGTTTTTGTGTGATTTTTAAGAAAAACGTTTTTTTGGTATAATTTTAAAAATAATCGACCGAAAAATTTTAAAACTACATTTCTAATTAGATTTCATGAAAATAAAATTATTTAAACAAAATTTACATTTTTTTATAAAGAAATAAAAAAGTTACAGCAGTTTTTGTTTGATTTTTAAGAAAAACGCATTATTTCTAAAAAATAACGTTTTTTTGATATAATTTTAAAAGTAATCGTCCGAAAAATTTTAAAACTACATTTCTAATTAGATTTCATGAAAATAAAATTATTTAAACAAAATTTACATTTTTTTATAAAGAAATAAAAAAGTTTCTGCAGTTTTTGTGTGATTTTTAAGAAAAACGTTTTTTTGGTATAATTTTAAAAATAATCGACCGAAAAATTTTAAAACTACATTTCTAATTAGATTTCATGAAAATAAAATTATTTAAACAAAATTTACATTTTTTTATAAAGAAATAAAAAAGTTACAGCAGTTTTTGTTTGATTTTTAAGAAAAACGCATTATTTCTAAAAAATAAAGTTTTTTTGATATAATTTTAAAAGTAATCGTCCGAAAAATTTTAAAACTACATTTCTAATTAGATTTCATGAAAATAAAATTATTTAAACAAAATTTACATTTTTTTATAAAGAAATAAAAAAGTTTCTGCAGTTTTTGTGTGATTTTTAAGAAAAACGTTTTTTTGGTATAATTTTAAAAATAATCGACCGAAAAATTTTAAAACTACATTTCTAATTAGATTTCATGAAAATAAAATTATTTAAACAAAATTTACATTTTTTTATAAAGAAATAAAAAAGTTTCTGCAGTTTTTGTGTGATTTTTAAGAAAAACGTTTTTTTGGTATAATTTTAAAAATAATCGACCGAAAAATTTTAAAACTACATTTCTAATTAGATTTCATGAAAATAAAATTATTTAAACAAAATTTACATTTTTTTATAAAGAAATAAAAAAGTTTCTGCAGTTTTTGTGTGATTTTTAAGAAAAACGTTTTTTTGGTATAATTTTAAAAATAATCGACCGAAAAATTTTAAAACTACATTTCTAATTAGATTTCATGAAAATAAAATTACTTAAACAAAATTTACATTTTTTTATAAAGAAATAAAAAAGTTACAGCAGTTTTTGTTTGATTTTTAAGAAAAACGCATTATTTCTAAAAAATAACGTTTTTTTGATATAATTTTAAAAGTAATCGTCCGAAAAATTTTAAAACTACATTTCTAATTAGATTTCATGAAAATAATATTATTTAAACAAAATTTACATTTTTTTATAAAGAAATAAAAAAGTTACAGCAGTTTTAGTTTGATTTTTAAGAAAAACGTTTTTTTGGTATAATTTTAAAAATAATCGACCGAAAAATTTTAAAACTACATTTCTAATTAGATTTCATGAAAATAAAATTATTTAAACAAAATTTACATTTTTTTATAAAGAAATAAAAAAGTTACAGCAGTTTTTGTTTGATTTTTAAGAAAAACGCATTATTTCTAAAAAATAACGTTTTTTTGATATAATTTTAAAAGTAATCGTCCGAAAAATTTTAAAACTACATTTCTAATTAGATTTCATGAAAATAAAATTATTTAAACAAAATTTACATTTTTTTATAAAGAAATAAAAAAGTTACAGCAGTTTTTGTTTGATTTTTAAGAAAAACGCATTATTTCTAAAAAATAAAGTTTTTTTGATATAATTTTAAAAGTAATCGTCCGAAAAATTTTAAAACTACATTTCTAATTAGATTTCATGAAAATAAAATTATTTAAACAAAATTTACATTTTTTTATAAAGAAATAAAAAAGTTTCTGCAGTTTTTGTGTGATTTTTAAGAAAAACGTTTTTTTGGTATAATTTTAAAAATAATCGACCGAAAAATTTTAAAACTACATTTCTAATTAGATTTCATGAAAATAAAATTATTTAAACAAAATTTACATTTTTTTATAAAGAAATAAAAAAGTTACAGCAGTTTTTGTTTGATTTTTAAGAAAAACGCATTATTTCTAAAAAATAACGTTTTTTTGATATAATTTTAAAAGTAATCGTCCGAAAAATTTTAAAACTACATTTCTAATTAGATTTCATGAAAATAAAATTATTTAAACAAAATTTACATTTTTTTATAAAGAAATAAAAAAGTTTTTGCAGTTTTTGTGTGATTTTTAAGAAAAACGTTTTTTTGGTATAATTTTAAAAATAATCGACCGAAAAATTTTAAAACTACATTTCTAATTAGATTTCATGAAAATAAAATTATTTAAACAAAATTTACATTTTTTTATAAAGAAATAAAAAAGTTACAGCAGTTTTTGTTTGATTTTTAAGAAAAACGCATTATTTCTAAAAAATAACGTTTTCTTGATATAATTTTAAAAGTAATCGTCCGAAAAATTTTAAAACTACATTTCTAATTAGATTTCATGAAAATAATATTATTTAAACAAAATTTACATTTTTTTATAAAGAAATAAAAAAGTTACAGCAGTTTTAGTTTGATTTTTAAGAAAAACGTTTTTTTGGTATAATTTTAAAAATAATCGACCGAAAAATTTTAAAACTACATTTCTAATTAGATTTCATGAAAATAAAATTATTTAAACAAAATTTACATTTTTTTATAAAGAAATAAAAAAGTTACAGCAGTTTTTGTTTGATTTTTAAGAAAAACGCATTATTTCTAAAAAATAAAGTATTTTTGATATAATTTTAAAAGTAATCGTCCGAAAAATTTTAAAACTACATTTCTAATTAGATTTCATGAAAATAAAATTATTTAAACAAAATTTACATTTTTTTATAAAGAAATAAAAAAGTTACAGCAGTTTTTGTTTGATTTTTAAGAAAAACGCATTATTTCTAAAAAATAACGTTTTTTTGATATAATTTTAAAAGTAATCGTCCGAAAAATTTTAAAACTACATTTCTAATTAGATTTCATGAAAATAAAATTATTTAAACAAAATTTACATTTTTTTATAAAGAAATAAAAAAGTTTCTGCAGTTTTTGTGTGATTTTTAAGAAAAACGTTTTTTTGGTATAATTTTAAAAATAATCGACCGAAAAATTTTAAAACTACATTTCTAATTAGATTTCATGAAAATAAAATTATTTAAACAAAATTTACATTTTTTTATAAAGAAATAAAAAAGTTACAGCAGTTTTTGTTTGATTTTTAAGAAAAACGCATTATTTCTAAAAAATAACGTTTTTTTGATATAATTTTAAAAGTAATCGTCCGAAAAATTTTAAAACTACATTTCTAATTAGATTTCATGAAAATAATATTATTTAAACAAAATTTACATTTTTTTATAAAGAAATAAAAAAGTTACAGCAGTTTTAGTTTGATTTTTAAGAAAAACGTTTTTTTGGTATAATTTTAAAAATAATCGACCGAAAAATTTTAAAACTACATTTCTAATTAGATTTCATGAAAATAAAATTATTTAAACAAAATTTACATTTTTTTATAAAGAAATAAAAAAGTTACAGCAGTTTTTGTTTGATTTTTAAGAAAAACGCATTATTTCTAAAAAATAACGTTTTTTTGATATAATTTTAAAAGTAATCGTCCGAAAAATTTTAAAACTACATTTCTAATTAGATTTCATGAAAATAATATTATTTAAACAAAATTTACATTTTTTTATAAAGAAATAAAAAAGTTACAGCAGTTTTAGTTTGATTTTTAAGAAAAACGTTTTTTTGGTATAATTTTAAAAATAATCGACCGAAAAATTTTAAAACTACATTTCTAATTAGATTTCATGAAAATAAAATTATTTAAACAAAATTTACATTTTTTTATAAAGAAATAAAAAAGTTACAGCAGTTTTTGTTTGATTTTTAAGAAAAACGCATTATTTCTAAAAAATAACGTTTTTTTGATATAATTTTAAAAGTAATCGTCCGAAAAATTTTAAAACTACATTTCTAATTAGATTTCATGAAAATAATATTATTTAAACAAAATTTACATTTTTTTATAAAGAAATAAAAAAGTTACAGCAGTTTTAGTTTGATTTTTAAGAAAAACGTTTTTTTGGTATAATTTTAAAAATAATCGACCGAAAAATTTTAAAACTACATTTCTAATTAGATTTCATGAAAATAAAATTATTTAAACAAAATTTACATTTTTTTATAAAGAAATAAAAAAGTTACAGCAGTTTTTGTTTGATTTTTAAGAAAAACGCATTATTTCTAAAAAATAACGTTTTTTTGATATAATTTTAAAAGTAATCGTCCGAAAAATTTTAAAACTACATTTCTAATTAGATTTCATGAAAATAATATTATTTAAACAAAATTTACATTTTTTTATAAAGAAATAAAAAAGTTACAGCAGTTTTAGTTTGATTTTTAAGAAAAACGTTTTTTTGGTATAATTTTAAAAATAATCGACCGAAAAATTTTAAAACTACATTTCTAATTAGATTTCATGAAAATAAAATTATTTAATCAAAATTTACATTTTTTTATAAAGAAATAAAAAAGTTACAGCAGTTTTTGTTTGATTTTTAAGAAAAACGCATTATTTCTAAAAAATAACGTTTTTTTGATATAATTTTAAAAGTAATCGTCCGAAAAATTTTAAAACTACATTTCTAATTAGATTTCATGAAAATAAAATTATTTAAACAAAATTTACATTTTTTTATAAAGAAATAAAAAAGTTACAGCAGTTTTTGTTTGATTTTTAAGAAAAACGCATTATTTCTAAAAAATAAAGTTTTTTTGATATAATTTTAAAAGTAATCGTCCGAAAAATTTTAAAACTACATTTCTAATTAGATTTCATGAAAATAAAATTATTTAAACAAAATTTACATTTTTTTATAAAGAAATAAAAAAGTTTCTGCAGTTTTTGTGTGATTTTTAAGAAAAACGTTTTTTTGGTATAATTTTAAAAATAATCGACCGAAAAATTTTAAAACTACATTTCTAATTAGATTTCATGAAAATAAAATTATTTAAACAAAATTTACATTTTTTTATAAAGAAATAAAAAAGTTACAGCAGTTTTTGTTTGATTTTTAAGAAAAACGCATTATTTCTAAAAAATAACGTTTTTTTGATATAATTTTAAAACTACATTTCTAATTAGATTTCATGAAAATAAAATTATTTAAACAAAATTTACATTTTTTTATAAAGAAATAAAAAAGTTACAGCAGTTTTTGTTTGATTTTTAAGAAAAACGCATTATTTCTAAAAAATAACGTTTTCTTGATATAATTTTAAAAGTAATCGTCCGAAAAATTTTAAAACTACATTTCTAATTAGATTTCATGAAAATAATATTATTTAAACAAAATTTACATTTTTTTATAAAGAAATAAAAAAGTTACAGCAGTTTTAGTTTGATTTTTAAGAAAAACGTTTTTTTGGTATAATTTTAAAAATAATCGACCGAAAAATTTTAAAACTACATTTCTAATTAGATTTCATGAAAATAAAATTATTTAAACAAAATTTACATTTTTTTATAAAGAAATAAAAAAGTTACAGCAGTTTTTGTTTGATTTTTAAGAAAAACGCATTATTTCTAAAAAATAAAGTTTTTTTGATATAATTTTAAAAGTAATCGTCCGAAAAATTTTAAAACTACATTTCTAATTAGATTTCATGAAAATAAAATTATTTAAACAAAATTTACATTTTTTTATAAAGAAATAAAAAAGTTTCTGCAGTTTTTGTGTGATTTTTAAGAAAAACGTTTTTTTGGTATAATTTTAAAAATAATCGACCGAAAAATTTTAAAACTACATTTCTAATTAGATTTCATGAAAATAAAATTATTTAAACAAAATTTACATTTTTTTATAAAGAAATAAAAAAGTTACAGCAGTTTTTGTTTGATTTTTAAGAAAAACGCATTATTTCTAAAAAATAACGTTTTTTTGATATAATTTTAAAAGTAATCGTCCGAAAAATTTTAAAACTACATTTCTAATTAGATTTCATGAAAATAAAATTATTTAAACAAAATTTACATTTTTTTATAAAGAAATAAAAAAGTTTCTGCAGTTTTTGTGTGATTTTTAAGAAAAACGTTTTTTTGGTATAATTTTAAAAATAATCGACCGAAAAATTTTAAAACTACATTTCTAATTAGATTTCATGAAAATAAAATTATTTAAACAAAATTTACATTTTTTTATAAAGAAATAAAAAAGTTACAGCAGTTTTTGTTTGATTTTTAAGAAAAACGCATTATTTCTAAAAAATAAAGTTTTTTTGATATAATTTTAAAAGTAATCGTCCGAAAAATTTTAAAACTACATTTCTAATTAGATTTCATGAAAATAAAATTATTTAAACAAAATTTACATTTTTTTATAAAGAAATAAAAAAGTTTCTGCAGTTTTTGTGTGATTTTTAAGAAAAACGTTTTTTTGGTATAATTTTAAAAATAATCGACCGAAAAATTTTAAAACTACATTTCTAATTAGATTTCATGAAAATAAAATTATTTAAACAAAATTTACATTTTTTTATAAAGAAATAAAAAAGTTACAGCAGTTTTTGTTTGATTTTTAAGAAAAACGCATTATTTCTAAAAAATAACGTTTTTTTGATATAATTTTAAAAGTAATCGTCCGAAAAATTTTAAAACTACATTTCTAATTAGATTTCATGAAAATAAAATTATTTAAACAAAATTTACATTTTTTTATAAAGAAATAAAAAAGTTTCTGCAGTTTTTGTGTGATTTTTAAGAAAAACGTTTTTTTGGTATAATTTTAAAAATAATCGACCGAAAAATTTTAAAACTACATTTCTAATTAGATTTCATGAAAATAAAATTATTTAAACAAAATTTACATTTTTTTATAAAGAAATAAAAAAGTTACAGCAGTTTTAGTTTGATTTTTAAGAAAAACGTTTTTTTGGTATAATTTTAAAAATAATCGACCGAAAAATTTTAAAACTACATTTCTAATTAGATTTCATGAAAATAAAATTATTTAAACAAAATTTACATTTTTTTATAAAGAAATAAAAAAGTTACAGCAGTTTTTGTTTGATTTTTAAGAAAAACGCATTATTTCTAAAAAATAACGTTTTTTTGATATAATTTTAAAAGTAATCGTCCGAAAAATTTTAAAACTACATTTCTAATTAGATTTCATGAAAATAATATTATTTAAACAAAATTTACATTTTTTTATAAAGAAATAAAAAAGTTACAGCAGTTTTAGTTTGATTTTTAAGAAAAAGGTTTTTTTGGTATAATTTTAAAAATAATCGACCGAAAAATTTTAAAACTACATTTCTAATTAGATTTCATGAAAATAAAATTATTTAAATAAAATTTACATTTTTTTATAAAGAAATAAAAAAGTTACAGCAGTTTTTGTTTGATTTTTAAGAAAAACGCATTATTTCTAAAAAATAAAGTTTTTTTGATATAATTTTAAAAGTAATCGTCCGAAAAATTTTAAAACTACATTTCTAATTAGATTTCATGAAAATAATATTATTTAAACAAAATTTACATTTTTTTATAAAGAAATAAAAAAGTTACAGCAGTTTTAGTTTGATTTTTAAGAAAAACGTTTTTTTGGTATAATTTTAAAAATAATCGACCGAAAAATTTTAAAACTACATTTCTAATTAGATTTCATGAAAATAAAATTATTTAAACAAAATTTACATTTTTTTATAAAGAAATAAAAAAGTTACAGCAGTTTTTGTTTGATTTTTAAGAAAAACGCATTATTTCTAAAAAATAAAGTTTTTTTGATATAATTTTAAAAGTAATCGTCCGAAAAATTTTAAAACTACATTTCTAATTAGATTTCATGAAAATAAAATTATTTAAACAAAATTTACATTTTTTTATAAAGAAATAAAAAAGTTTCTGCAGTTTTTGTGTGATTTTTAAGAAAAACGTTTTTTTGGTATAATTTTAAAAATAATCGACCGAAAAATTTTAAAACTACATTTCTAATTAGATTTCATGAAAATAAAATTATTTAAACAAAATTTACATTTTTTTATAAAGAAATAAAAAAGTTTCTGCAGTTTTTGTGTGATTTTTAAGAAAAACGTTTTTTTGGTATAATTTTAAAAATAATCGACCGAAAAATTTTAAAACTACATTTCTAATTAGATTTCATGAAAATAAAATTAATTAAATAAAATTTACATTTTTTTATAAAGAAATAAAAAAGTTATAGCAGTTTTTGTTTGATTTTTAAGAAAAACGCATTATTTCTAAAAAATAACGTTTTTTTGATATAATTTTAAAAGTAATCGTCCGAAAAATTTTAAAACTACATTTCTAATTAGATTTCATGAAAATAAAATTATTTAAACAAAATTTACATTTTTTTATAAAGAAATAAAAAAGTTTCTGCAGTTTTTGTGTGATTTTTAAGAAAAACGTTTTTTTGGTATAATTTTAAAAATAATCGACCGAAAAATTTTAAAACTACATTTCTAATTAGATTTCATGAAAATAAAATTATTTAAACAAAATTTACATTTTTTTATAAAGAAATAAAAAAGTTACAGCAGTTTTTGTTTGATTTTTAAGAAAAACGCATTATTTCTAAAAAATAAAGTTTTTTTGATGTAATTTTAAAAGTAATCGTCCGAAAAATTTTAAAACTACATTTCTAATTAGATTTCATGAAAATAATATTATTTAAACAAAATTTACATTTTTTTATAAAGAAATAAAAAAGTTACAGCAGTTTTAGTTTGATTTTTAAGAAAAACGTTTTTTTGGTATAATTTTAAAAATAATCGACCGAAAAATTTTAAAACTACATTTCTAATTAGATTTCATGAAAATAAAATTATTTAAACAAAATTTACATTTTTTTATAAAGAAATAAAAAAGTTACAGCAGTTTTTGTTTGATTTTTAAGAAAAACGCATTATTTCTAAAAAATAAAGTTTTTTTGATATAATTTTAAAAGTAATCGTCCGAAAAATTTTAAAACTACATTTCTAATTAGATTTCATGAAAATAAAATTATTTAAACAAAATTTACATTTTTTTATAAAGAAATAAAAAAGTTTCTGCAGTTTTTGTGTGATTTTTAAGAAAAACGTTTTTTTGGTATAATTTTAAAAATAATCGACCGAAAAATTTTAAAACTACATTTCTAATTAGATTTCATGAAAATAAAATTATTTAAACAAAATTTACATTTTTTTATAAAGAAATAAAAAAGTTACAGCAGTTTTTGTTTGATTTTTAAGAAAAACGCAT
Organism: Stenus bimaculatus; assembly: GCA_963971135.1. Lineage (NCBI taxonomy): Eukaryota > Metazoa > Arthropoda > Insecta > Coleoptera > Staphylinidae > Stenus > Stenus bimaculatus. Next base: position 5,776 of record CAXARA010000490.1, on the reverse strand, counting down.
TATTTCTAAAAAATAACGTTTTTTTGATATAATTTTAAAAGTAATCGTCCGAAAAATTTTAAAACTACATTTCTAATTAGATTTCATGAAAATAAAATTATTTAAACAAAATTTACATTTTTTTATAAAGAAATAAAAAAGTTTCTGCAGTTTTTGTGTGATTTTTAAGAAAAACGTTTTTTTGGTATAATTTTAAAAATAATCGACCGAAAAATTTTAAAACTACATTTCTAATTAGATTTCATGAAAATAAAATTATTTAAACATAATTTACATTGTTTTATAAAGAAATAAAAAAGTTACAGCAGTTTTTGTTTGATTTTTAAGAAAAACGCATTATTTCTAAAAAATAAAGTTTTTTTGATATAATTTTAAAAGTAATCGTCCGAAAAATTTTAAAACTACATTTCTAATTAGATTTCATGAAAATAAAATTATTTAAACAAAATTTACATTTTTTTATAAAGAAATAAAAAAGTTTCTGCAGTTTTTGTGTGATTTTTAAGAAAAACGTTTTTTTGGTATAATTTTAAAAATAATCGACCGAAAAATTTTAAAACTACATTTCTAATTAGATTTCATGAAAATAAAATTATTTAAACAAAATTTACATTTTTTTATAAAGAAATAAAAAAGTTACAGCAGTTTTTGTTTGATTTTTAAGAAAAACGCATTATTTCTAAAAAATAACGTTTTTTTGATATAATTTTAAAAGTAATCGTCCGAAAAATTTTAAAACTACATTTCTAATTAGATTTCATGAAAATAAAATTATTTAAACAAAATTTACATTTTTTTATAAAGAAATAAAAAAGTTTCTGCAGTTTTTGTGTGATTTTTAAGAAAAACGTTTTTTTGGTATAATTTTAAAAATAATCGACCGAAAAATTTTAAAACTACATTTCTAATTAGATTTCATGAAAATAAAATTATTTAAACAAAATTTACATTTTTTTATAAAGAAATAAAAAAGTTACAGCAGTTTTTGTTTGATTTTTAAGAAAAACGCATTATTTCTAAAAAATAACGTTTTTTTGATATAATTTTAAAAGTAATCGTCCGAAAAATTTTAAAACTACATTTCTAATTAGATTTCATAAAAATAATATTATTTAAACAAAATTTACATTTTTTTATAAAGAAATAAAAAAGTTACAGCAGTTTTAGTTTGATTTTTAAGAAAAACGTTTTTTTGGTATAATTTTAAAAATAATCGACCGAAAAATTTTAAAACTACATTTCTAATTAGATTTCATGAAAATAAAATTATTTAAACAAAATTTACATTTTTTTATAAAGAAATAAAAAAGTTACAGCAGTTTTTGTTTGATTTTTAAGAAAAACGCATTATTTCTAAAAAATAACGTTTTTTTGATATAATTTTAAAAGTAATCGTCCGAAAAATTTTAAAACTACATTTCTAATTAGATTTCATGAAAATAATATTATTTAAACAAAATTTACATTTTTTTATAAAGAAATAAAAAAGTTACAGCAGTTTTAGTTTGATTTTTAAGAAAAACGTTTTTTTGGTATAATTTTAAAAATAATCGACCGAAAAATTTTAAAACTACATTTCTAATTAGATTTCATGAAAATAAAATTATTTAAACAAAATTTACATTTTTTTATAAAGAAATAAAAAAGTTACAGCAGTTTTTGTTTGATTTTTAAGAAAAACGCATTATTTCTAAAAAATAAAGTTTTTTTGATATAATTTTAAAAGTAATCGTCCGAAAAATTTTAAAACTACATTTCTAATTAGATTTCATGAAAATAAAATTATTTAAACAAAATTTATATTTTTTTATAAAGAAATAAAAAAGTTTCTGCAGTTTTTGTGTGATTTTTAAGAAAAACGTTTTTTTGGTATAATTTTAAAAATAATCGACCGAAAAATTTTAAAACTACATTTCTAATTAGATTTCATGAAAATAAAATTATTTAAACAAAATTTACATTTTTTTATAAAGAAATAAAAAAGTTACAGCAGTTTTTGTTTGATTTTTAAGAAAAACGCATTATTTCTAAAAAATAACGTTTTTTTGATATAATTTTAAAAGTAATCGTCCGAAAAATTTTAAAACTACATTTCTAATTAGATTTCATGAAAATAAAATTATTTAAACAAAATTTACATTTTTTTATAAAGAAATAAAAAAGTTTCTGCAGTTTTTGTGTGATTTTTAAGAAAAACGTTTTTTTGGTATAATTTTAAAAATAATCGACCGAAAAATTTTAAAACTACATTTCTAATTAGATTTCATGAAAATAAAATTATTTAAACAAAATTTACATTTTTTTATAAAGAAATAAAAAAGTTACAGCAGTTTTTGTTTGATTTTTAAGAAAAACGCATTATTTCTAAAAAATAAAGTTTTTTTGATATAATTTTAAAAGTAATCGTCCGAAAAATTTTAAAACTACATTTCTAATTAGATTTCATGAAAATAAAATTATTTAAACAAAATTTACATTTTTTTATAAAGAAATAAAAAAGTTTCTGCAGTTTTTGTGTGATTTTTAAGAAAAACGTTTTTTTGGTATAATTTTAAAAATAATCGACCGAAAAATTTTAAAACTACATTTCTAATTAGATTTCATGAAAATAAAATTATTTAAACAAAATTTACATTTTTTTATAAAGAAATAAAAAAGTTACAGCAGTTTTTGTTTGATTTTTAAGAAAAACGCATTATTTCTAAAAAATAACGTTTTTTTGATATAATTTTAAAAGTAATCGTCCGAAAAATTTTAAAACTACATTTCTAATTAGATTTCATGAAAATAAAATTATTTAAACAAAATTTACATTTTTTTATAAAGAAATAAAAAAGTTTCTGCAGTTTTTGTGTGATTTTTAAGAAAAACGTTTTTTTGGTATAATTTTAAAAATAATCGACCGAAAAATTTTAAAACTACATTTCTAATTAGATTTCATGAAAATAAAATTATTTAAACAAAATTTACATTTTTTTATAAAGAAATAAAAAAGTTACAGCAGTTTTTGTTTGATTTTTAAGAAAAACGCATTATTTCTAAAAAATAAAGTTTTTTTGATGTAATTTTAAAAGTAATCGTCCGAAAAATTTTAAAACTACATTTCTAATTAGATTTCATGAAAATAATATTATTTAAACAAAATTTACATTTTTTTATAAAGAAATAAAAAAGTTTCTGCAGTTTTTGTGTGATTTTTAAGAAAAACGTTTTTTTGGTATAATTTTAAAAATAATCGACCGAAAAATTTTAAAACTACATTTCTAATTAGATTTCATGAAAATAAAATTATTTAAACAAAATTTACATTTTTTTATAGAGAAATAAAAAAGTTACAGCAGTTTTTGTTTGATTTTTAAGAAAAACGCATTATTTCTAAAAAATAACGTTTTTTTGATATAATTTTAAAAGTAATCGTCCGAAAAATTTTAAAACTACATTTCTAATTAGATTTCATGAAAATAAAATTATTTAAACAAAATTTACATTTTTTTATAAAGAAATAAAAAAGTTTCTGCAGTTTTTGTGTGATTTTTAAGAAAAACGTTTTTTTGGTATAATTTTAAAAATAATCGACCGAAAAATTTTAAAACTACATTTCTAATTAGATTTCATGAAAATAAAATTATTTAAACAAAATTTACATTTTTTTATAAAGAAATAAAAAAGTTACAGCAGTTTTTGTTTGATTTTTAAGAAAAACGCATTATTTCTAAAAAATAAAGTTTTTTTGATATAATTTTAAAAGTAATCGTCCGAAAAATTTTAAAACTACATTTCTAATTAGATTTCATGAAAATAAAATTATTTAAACAAAATTTACATTTTTTTATAAAGAAATAAAAAAGTTTCTGCAGTTTTTGTGTGATTTTTAAGAAAAACGTTTTTTTGGTATAATTTTAAAAATAATCGACCGAAAAATTTTAAAACTACATTTCTAATTAGATTTCATGAAAATAAAATTATTTAAACAAAATTTACATTTTTTTATAAAGAAATAAAAAAGTTACAGCAGTTTTTGTTTGATTTTTAAGAAAAACGCATTATTTCTAAAAAATAACGTTTTTTTGATATAATTTTAAAAGTAATCGTCCGAAAAATTTTAAAACTACATTTCTAATTAGATTTCATGAAAATAAAATTATTTAAATAAAATTTACATTTTTTTATAAAGAAATAAAAAAGTTTCTGCAGTTTTTGTGTGATTTTTAAGAAAAACGTTTTTTTGGTATAATTTTAAAAATAATCGACCGAAAAATTTTAAAACTACATTTCTAATTAGATTTCATGAAAATAAAATTATTTAAACAAAATTTACATTTTTTTATAAAGAAATAAAAAAGTTACAGCAGTTTTTGTTTGATTTTTAAGAAAAACGCATTATTTCTAAAAAATAAAGTTTTTTTGATGTAATTTTAAAAGTAATCGTCCGAAAAATTTTAAAACTACATTTCTAATTAGATTTCATGAAAATAATATTATTTAAACAAAATTTACATTTTTTTATAAAGAAATAAAAAAGTTTCTGCAGTTTTTGTGTGATTTTTAAGAAAAACGTTTTTTTGGTATAATTTTAAAAATAATCGACCGAAAAATTTTAAAACTACATTTCTAATTAGATTTCATGAAAATAAAATTATTTAAACAAAATTTACATTTTTTTATAGAGAAATAAAAAAGTTACAGCAGTTTTTGTTTGATTTTTAAGAAAAACGCATTATTTCTAAAAAATAACGTTTTTTTGATATAATTTTAAAAGTAATCGTCCGAAAAATTTTAAAACTACATTTCTAATTAGATTTCATGAAAATAAAATTATTTAAACAAAATTTACATTTTTTTATAAAGAAATAAAAAAGTTACAGCAGTTTTTGTGTGATTTTTAAGAAAAACGTTTTTTTGGTATAATTTTAAAAATAATCGACCGAAAAATTTTAAAACTACATTTCTAATTAGATTTCATGAAAATAAAATTATTTAAACAAAATTTACATTTTTTTATAAAGAAATAAAAAAGTTACAGCAGTTTTTGTTTGATTTTTAAGAAAAACGCATTATTTCTAAAAAATAAAGTTTTTTTGATATAATTTTAAAAGTAATCGTCCGAAAAATTTTAAAACTACATTTCTAATTAGATTTCATGAAAATAAAATTATTTAAACAAAATTTACATTTTTTTATAAAGAAATAAAAAAGTTTCTGCAGTTTTTGTGTGATTTTTAAGAAAAACGTTTTTTTGGTATAATTTTAAAAATAATCGACCGAAAAATTTTAAAACTACATTTCTAATTAGATTTCATGAAAATAAAATTATTTAAACAAAATTTACATTTTTTTATAAAGAAATAAAAAAGTTACAGCAGTTTTTGTTTGATTTTTAAGAAAAACGCATTATTTCTAAAAAATAACGTTTTTTTGATATAATTTTAAAAGTAATCGTCCGAAAAATTTTAAAACTACATTTCTAATTAGATTTCATGAAAATAAAATTATTTAAATAAAATTTACATTTTTTTATAAAGAAATAAAAAAGTTTCTGCAGTTTTTGTGTGATTTTTAAGAAAAACGTTTTTTTTGGTATAATTTTAAAAATAATCGACCGAAAAATTTTAAAACTACATTTCTAATTAGATTTCATGAAAATAAAATTATTTAAACAAAATTTACATTTTTTTATAAAGAAATAAAAAAGTTACAGCAGTTTTTGTTTGATTTTTAAGAAAAACGCATTATTTCTAAAAAATAAAGTTTTTTTGATGTAATTTTAAAAGTAATC
>CAXARA010000489.1:0-11576 GCA_963971135.1 Stenus bimaculatus | reverse complement strand
AAATCAAACAAAAACTGCTGTAACTTTTTTATTTCTTTATAAAAAAATGTAAATTTTGTTTAAATAATTTTATTTTCATGAAATCTAATTAGAAATGTAGTTTTAAAATTTTTCGGTCGATTATTTTTAAAATTATACCAAAAAAACGTTTTTCTTAAAAATCAAACTAAAACTGCTGTAACTTTTTTATTTCTTTATAAAAAAATGTAAATTTTGTTTAAATAATATTATTTTCATGAAATCTAATTAGAAATGTAGTTTTAAAATTTTTCGAACGATTACTTTTAAAATTATATCAAAAAAACGTTATTTTTTAGAAATAATGCGTTTTTCTTAAAAATCAAACAAAAACTGCTGTAACTTTTTTATTTCTTTATAAAAAAATGTAAATTTTGTTTAAATAATTTTATTTTCATGAAATCTAATTAGAAATGTAGTTTTAAAATTTTTCGGTCAATTATTTTTAAAATTATACCAAAAAAACGTTTTTCTTAAAAATCACACAAAAAGTGCAGAAACTTTTTTATTTCTTTATAAAAAAATGTAAATTTTGTTTAAATAATTTTATTTTCATGAAATCTAATTAGAAATGTAGTTTTAAAATTTTTCTTACGATTACTTTTAAAATTATATCAAAAAAACGTTATTTTTTAGAAATAATGCGTTTTTCTTAAAAATCAAACAAAAACTGCTGTAACTTTTTTATTTCTTTATAAAAAAATGTAAATTTTGTTTAAATAATTTTATTTTCATGAAATCTAATTAGAAATGTAGTTTTAAAATTTTTCGGTCGATTATTTTTAAAATTATACCAAAAAAACGTTTTTCTTAAAAATCAAACTAAAACTGCTGTAACTTTTTTATTTCTTTATAAAAAAATGAAAATTTTGTTTAAATAATATTATTTTTATAAAATCTAATTAGAAATGTAGTTTTAAAATTTTTCGGACGATTACTTTTAAAATTATATCAAAAAAACGTTATTTTTTAGAAAAAATGCGTTTTTCTTAAAAATCAAACAAAAACTGCTGTAACTTTTTTATTTCTTTATAAAAAAATGTAAATTTTGTTTAAATAATTTTATTTTCATGAAATCTAATTAGAAATGTAGTTTTAAAATTTTTCGGTCGATTATTTTTAAAATTATACCAAAAAAACGTTTTTCTTAAAAATCACACAAAAACTGCAGAAACTTTTTTATTTCTTTATAAAAAAATGTAAATTTTGTTTAAATAATTTTATTTTCATGAAATCTAATTAGAAATGTAGTTTTAAAATTTTTCGGACGATTACTTTTAAAATTATATCAAAAAAACGTTATTTTTTAGAAATAATGCGTTTTTCTTAAAAATCAAACAAAAACTGCTGTAACTTTTTTATTTCTTTATAAAAAAATGTAAATTTTGTTTAAATAATTTTATTTTCATGAAATCTAATTAGAAATGTAGTTTTAAAATTTTTCGGTCGATTATTTTTAAAATTATACCAAAAAAACGTTTTTCTTAAAAATCAAACTAAAACTGCTGTAACTTTTTTATTTCTTTATAAAAAAATGTAAATTTTGTTTAAATAATTTTATTTTCATGAAATCTAATTAGAAATGTAGTTTTAAAATTTTTCGGTCGATTATTTTTAAAATTATACCAAAAAAACGTTTTTCTTAAAAATCAAACTAAAACTGCTGTAACTTTTTTATTTCTTTATAAAAAAATGTAAATTTTGTTTAAATAATATTATTTTCATGAAATCTAATTAGAAATGTAGTTTTAAAATTTTTCGGACGATTACTTTTAAAATTATATCAAAAAAACGTTATTTTTTAGAAATAATGCGTTTTTCTTAAAAATCAAACAAAAACTGCTGTAACTTTTTTATTTCTTTATAAAAAAATGTAAATTTTGTTTAAATAATTTTATTTTCATGAAATCTAATTAGAAATGTAGTTTTAAAATTTTTCGGTCGATTATTTTTAAAATTATACCAAAAAAACGTTTTTCTTAAAAATCAAACAAAAACTGCTGTAACTTTTTTATTTCTTTATAAAAAAATGTAAATTTTGTTTAAATAATTTTATTTTCATGAAATCTAATTAGAAATGTAGTTTTAAAATTTTTCGGTCGATTATTTTTAAAATTATACCAAAAAAACGTTTTTCTTAAAAATCAAACTAAAACTGCTGTAACTTTTTTATTTCTTTATAAAAAAATGTAAATTTTGTTTAAATAATATTATTTTCATGAAATCTAATTAGAAATGTAGTTTTAAAATTTTTCGGACGATTACTTTTAAAATTATATCAAAAAAACGTTATTTTTTAGAAATAATGCGTTTTTCTTAAAAATCAAACAAAAACTGCTGTAACTTTTTTATTTCTTTATAAAAAAATGTAAATTTTGTTTAAATAATTTTATTTTCATGAAATCTAATTAGAAATGTAGTTTTAAAATTTTTCGGTCGATTATTTTTAAAATTATACCAAAAAAACGTTTTTCTTAAAAATCACACAAAAACTGCAGAAACTTTTTTATTTCTTTATATAAAAATGTAAATTTTGTTTAAATAATTTTATTTTCATGAAATCTAATTAGAAATGTAGTTTTAAAATTTTTCGGACGATTACTTTTAAAATTATATCAAAAAAACGTTATTTTTTAGAAATAATGCGTTTTTCTTAAAAATCAAACAAAAACTGCTGTAACTTTTTTATTTCTTTATAAAAAAATGTAAATTTTGTTTAAATAATTTTATTTTCATGAAATCTAATTAGAAATGTAGTTTTAAAATTTTTCGGTCGATTATTTTTAAAATTATACCAAAAAAACGTTTTTCTTAAAAATCATACAAAAACTGCAGAAACTTTTTTATTTCTTTATAAAAAAATGTAAATTTTGTTTAAATAATTTTATTTTCATGAAATCTAATTAGAAATGTAGTTTTAAAATTTTTCGGTCGATTATTTTTAAAATTATACCAAAAAAACGTTTTTCTTAAAAATCAAACTAAAACTGCTGTAACTTTTTTATTTCTTTATAAAAAAATGTAAATTTTGTTTAAATAATATTATTTTCATGAAATCTAATTAGAAATGTAGTTTTAAAATTTTTCGGACGATTACTTTTAAAATTATATCAAAAAAACGTTATTTTTTAGAAATAATGCGTTTTTCTTAAAAATCAAACAAAAACTGCTGTAACTTTTTTATTTCTTTATAAAAAAATGTAAATTTTGTTTAAATAATTTTATTTTCATGAAATCTAATTAGAAATGTAGTTTTAAAATTTTTCGGTCGATTATTTTTAAAATTATACCAAAAAAACGTTTTTCTTAAAAATCACACAAAAACTGCAGAAACTTTTTTATTTCTTTATAAAAAAATGTAAATTTTGTTTAAATAATTTTATTTTCATGAAATCTAATTAGAAATGTAGTTTTAAAATTTTTCGGACGATTACTTTTAAAATTATATCAAAAAAACGTTATTTTTTAGAAATAATGCGTTTTTCTTAAAAATCAAACAAAAACTGCTGTAACTTTTTTATTTCTTTATAAAAAAATGTAAATTTTGTTTAAATAATTTTATTTTCATGAAATCTAATTAGAAATGTAGTTTTAAAATTTTTCGGTCGATTATTTTTAAAATTATACCAAAAAAACGTTTTTCTTAAAAATCAAACTAAAACTGCTGTAACTTTTTTATTTCTTTATAAAAAAATGTAAATTTTGTTTAAATAATATTATTTTCATGAAATCTAATTAGAAATGTAGTTTTAAAATTTTTCGGACGATTACTTTTAAAATTATATCAAAAAAACGTTATTTTTTAGAAATAATGCGTTTTTCTTAAAAATCAAACAAAAACTGCTGTAACTTTTTTATTTCTTTATAAAAAAATGTAAATTTTGTTTAAATAATTTTATTTTCATGAAATCTAATTAGAAATGTAGTTTTAAAATTTTTCGGTCGATTATTTTTAAAATTATACCAAAAAAACGTTTTTCTTAAAAATCACACAAAAACTGCAGAAACGTTTTTATTTCTTTATAAAAAAATGTAAATTTTGTTTAAATAATTTTATTTTCATGAAATCTAATTAGAAATGTAGTTTTAAAATTTTTCGGACGATTACTTTTAAAATTATATCAAAAAAACGTTATTTTTTAGAAATAATGCGTTTTTCTTAAAAATCAAACAAAAACTGCTGTAACTTTTTTATTTCTTTATAAAAAAATGTAAATTTTGTTTAAATAATTTTATTTTCATGAAATCTAATTAGAAATGTAGTTTTAAAATTTTTCGGTCGATTATTTTTAAAATTATACCAAAAAAACGTTTTTCTTAAAAATCAAACTAAAACTGCTGTAACTTTTTTATTTCTTTATAAAAAAATGTAAATTTTGTTTAAATAATATTATTTTTATAAAATCTAATTAGAAATGTAGTTTTAAAATTTTTCGGACGATTACTTTTAAAATTATATCAAAAAAACGTTATTTTTTAGAAAAAATGCGTTTTTCTTAAAAATCAAACAAAAACTGCTGTAACTTTTTTATTTCTTTATAAAAAAATGTAAATTTTGTTTAAATAATTTTATTTTCATGAAATCTAATTAGAAATGTAGTTTTAAAATTTTTCGGTCGATTATTTTTAAAATTATACCAAAAAAACGTTTTTCTTAAAAATCACACAAAAACTGCAGAAACTTTTTTATTTCTTTATAAAAAAATGTAAATTTTGTTTAAATAATTTTATTTTCATGAAATCTAATTAGAAATGTAGTTTTAAAATTTTTCGGACGATTACTTTTAAAATTATATCAAAAAAACGTTATTTTTTAGAAATAATGCGTTTTTCTTAAAAATCAAACAAAAACTGCTGTAACTTTTTTATTTCTTTATAAAAAAATGTAAATTTTGTTTAAATAATTTTATTTTCATGAAATCTAATTAGAAATGTAGTTTTAAAATTTTTCGGTCGATTATTTTTAAAATTATACCAAAAAAACGTTTTTCTTAAAAATCAAACTAAAACTGCTGTAACTTTTTTATTTCTTTATAAAAAAATGTAAATTTTGTTTAAATAATTTTATTTTCATGAAATCTAATTAGAAATGTAGTTTTAAAATTTTTCGGTCGATTATTTTTAAAATTATACCAAAAAAACGTTTTTCTTAAAAATCAAACTAAAACTGCTGTAACTTTTTTATTTCTTTATAAAAAAATGTAAATTTTGTTTAAATAATATTATTTTCATGAAATCTAATTAGAAATGTAGTTTTAAAATTTTTCGGACGATTACTTTTAAAATTATATCAAAAAAACGTTATTTTTTAGAAATAATGCGTTTTTCTTAAAAATCAAACAAAAACTGCTGTAACTTTTTTATTTCTTTATAAAAAAATGTAAATTTTGTTTAAATAATTTTATTTTCATGAAATCTAATTAGAAATGTAGTTTTAAAATTTTTCGGTCGATTATTTTTAAAATTATACCAAAAAAACGTTTTTCTTAAAAATCAAACAAAAACTGCTGTAACTTTTTTATTTCTTTATAAAAAAATGTAAATTTTGTTTAAATAATTTTATTTTCATGAAATCTAATTAGAAATGTAGTTTTAAAATTTTTCGGTCGATTATTTTTAAAATTATACCAAAAAAACGTTTTTCTTAAAAATCAAACTAAAACTGCTGTAACTTTTTTATTTCTTTATAAAAAAATGTAAATTTTGTTTAAATAATATTATTTTCATGAAATCTAATTAGAAATGTAGTTTTAAAATTTTTCGGACGATTACTTTTAAAATTATATCAAAAAAACGTTATTTTTTAGAAATAATGCGTTTTTCTTAAAAATCAAACAAAAACTGCTGTAACTTTTTTATTTCTTTATAAAAAAATGTAAATTTTGTTTAAATAATTTTATTTTCATGAAATCTAATTAGAAATGTAGTTTTAAAATTTTTCGGTCGATTATTTTTAAAATTATACCAAAAAAACGTTTTTCTTAAAAATCACACAAAAACTGCAGAAACTTTTTTATTTCTTTATATAAAAATGTAAATTTTGTTTAAATAATTTTATTTTCATGAAATCTAATTAGAAATGTAGTTTTAAAATTTTTCGGACGATTACTTTTAAAATTATATCAAAAAAACGTTATTTTTTAGAAATAATGCGTTTTTCTTAAAAATCAAACAAAAACTGCTGTAACTTTTTTATTTCTTTATAAAAAAATGTAAATTTTGTTTAAATAATTTTATTTTCATGAAATCTAATTAGAAATGTAGTTTTAAAATTTTTCGGTCGATTATTTTTAAAATTATACCAAAAAAACGTTTTTCTTAAAAATCATACAAAAACTGCAGAAACTTTTTTATTTCTTTATAAAAAAATGTAAATTTTGTTTAAATAATTTTATTTTCATGAAATCTAATTAGAAATGTAGTTTTAAAATTTTTCGGTCGATTATTTTTAAAATTATACCAAAAAAACGTTTTTCTTAAAAATCAAACTAAAACTGCTGTAACTTTTTTATTTCTTTATAAAAAAATGTAAATTTTGTTTAAATAATATTATTTTCATGAAATCTAATTAGAAATGTAGTTTTAAAATTTTTCGGACGATTACTTTTAAAATTATATCAAAAAAACGTTATTTTTTAGAAATAATGCGTTTTTCTTAAAAATCAAACAAAAACTGCTGTAACTTTTTTATTTCTTTATAAAAAAATGTAAATTTTGTTTAAATAATTTTATTTTCATGAAATCTAATTAGAAATGTAGTTTTAAAATTTTTCGGTCGATTATTTTTAAAATTATACCAAAAAAACGTTTTTCTTAAAAATCACACAAAAACTGCAGAAACTTTTTTATTTCTTTATAAAAAAATGTAAATTTTGTTTAAATAATTTTATTTTCATGAAATCTAATTAGAAATGTAGTTTTAAAATTTTTCGGACGATTACTTTTAAAATTATATCAAAAAAACGTTATTTTTTAGAAATAATGCGTTTTTCTTAAAAATCAAACAAAAACTGCTGTAACTTTTTTATTTCTTTATAAAAAAATGTAAATTTTGTTTAAATAATTTTATTTTCATGAAATCTAATTAGAAATGTAGTTTTAAAATTTTTCGGTCGATTATTTTTAAAATTATACCAAAAAAACGTTTTTCTTAAAAATCAAACTAAAACTGCTGTAACTTTTTTATTTCTTTATAAAAAAATGTAAATTTTGTTTAAATAATATTATTTTCATGAAATCTAATTAGAAATGTAGTTTTAAAATTTTTCGGACGATTACTTTTAAAATTATATCAAAAAAACGTTATTTTTTAGAAATAATGCGTTTTTCTTAAAAATCAAACAAAAACTGCTGTAACTTTTTTATTTCTTTATAAAAAAATGTAAATTTTGTTTAAATAATTTTATTTTCATGAAATCTAATTAGAAATGTAATTTTAAAATTTTTCGGTCGATTATTTTTAAAATTATACCAAAAAAACGTTTTTCTTAAAAATCACACAAAAACTGCAGAAACGTTTTTATTTCTTTATAAAAAAATGTAAATTTTGTTTAAATAATTTTATTTTCATGAAATCTAATTAGAAATGTAGTTTTAAAATTTTTCGGACGATTACTTTTAAAATTATATCAAAAAAACGTTATTTTTTAGAAATAATGCGTTTTTCTTAAAAATCAAACAAAAACTGCTGTAACTTTTTTATTTCTTTATAAAAAAATGTAAATTTTGTTTAAATAATTTTATTTTCATGAAATCTAATTAGAAATGTAGTTTTAAAATTTTTCGGTCGATTATTTTTAAAATTATACCAAAAAAACGTTTTTCTTAAAAATCAAACTAAAACTGCTGTAACTTTTTTATTTCTTTATAAAAAAATGTAAATTTTGTTTAAATAATATTATTTTCATGAAATCTAATTAGAAATGTAGTTTTAAAATTTTTCGGACGATTACTTTTAAAATTATATCAAAAAAACGTTATTTTTTAGAAATAATGCGTTTTTCTTAAAAATCAAACAAAAACTGCTGTAACTTTTTTATTTCTTTATAAAAAAATGTAAATTTTGTTTAAATAATTTTATTTTCATGAAATCTAATTAGAAATGTAGTTTTAAAATTTTTCGGTCGATTATTTTTAAAATTATACCAAAAAAACGTTTTTCTTAAAAATCAAACAAAAACTGCTGTAACTTTTTTATTTCTTTATAAAAAAATGTAAATTTTGTTTAAATAATTTTATTTTCATGAAATCTAATTAGAAATGTAGTTTTAAAATTTTTCGGTCGATTATTTTTAAAATTATACCAAAAAAACGTTTTTCTTAAAAATCAAACTAAAACTGCTGTAACTTTTTTATTTCTTTATAAAAAAATGTAAATTTTGTTTAAATAATATTATTTTCATGAAATCTAATTAGAAATGTAGTTTTAAAATTTTTCGGACGATTACTTTTAAAATTATATCAAAAAAACGTTATTTTTTAGAAATAATGCGTTTTTCTTAAAAATCAAACAAAAACTGCTGTAACTTTTTTATTTCTTTATAAAAAAATGTAAATTTTGTTTAAATAATTTTATTTTCATGAAATCTAATTAGAAATGTAGTTTTAAAATTTTTCGGTCGATTATTTTTAAAATTATACCAAAAAAACGTTTTTCTTAAAAATCACACAAAAACTGCAGAAACTTTTTTATTTCTTTATATAAAAATGTAAATTTTGTTTAAATAATTTTATTTTCATGAAATCTAATTAGAAATGTAGTTTTAAAATTTTTCGGACGATTACTTTTAAAATTATATCAAAAAAACGTTATTTTTTAGAAATAATGCGTTTTTCTTAAAAATCAAACAAAAACTGCTGTAACTTTTTTATTTCTTTATAAAAAAATGTAAATTTTGTTTAAATAATTTTATTTTCATGAAATCTAATTAGAAATGTAGTTTTAAAATTTTTCGGTCGATTATTTTTAAAATTATACCAAAAAAACGTTTTTCTTAAAAATCATACAAAAACTGCAGAAACTTTTTTATTTCTTTATAAAAAAATGTAAATTTTGTTTAAATAATTTTATTTTCATGAAATCTAATTAGAAATGTAGTTTTAAAATTTTTCGGTCGATTATTTTTAAAATTATACCAAAAAAACGTTTTTCTTAAAAATCAAACTAAAACTGCTGTAACTTTTTTATTTCTTTATAAAAAAATGTAAATTTTGTTTAAATAATATTATTTTCATGAAATCTAATTAGAAATGTAGTTTTAAAATTTTTCGGACGATTACTTTTAAAATTATATCAAAAAAACGTTATTTTTTAGAAATAATGCGTTTTTCTTAAAAATCAAACAAAAACTGCTGTAACTTTTTTATTTCTTTATAAAAAAATGTAAATTTTGTTTAAATAATTTTATTTTCATGAAATCTAATTAGAAATGTAGTTTTAAAATTTTTCGGTCGATTATTTTTAAAATTATACCAAAAAAACGTTTTTCTTAAAAATCACACAAAAACTGCAGAAACTTTTTTATTTCTTTATAAAAAAATGTAAATTTTGTTTAAATAATTTTATTTTCATGAAATCTAATTAGAAATGTAGTTTTAAAATTTTTCGGACGATTACTTTTAAAATTATATCAAAAAAACGTTATTTTTTAGAAATAATGCGTTTTTCTTAAAAATCAAACAAAAACTGCTGTAACTTTTTTATTTCTTTATAAAAAAATGTAAATTTTGTTTAAATAATTTTATTTTCATGAAATCTAATTAGAAATGTAGTTTTAAAATTTTTCGGTCGATTATTTTTAAAATTATACCAAAAAAACGTTTTTCTTAAAAATCAAACTAAAACTGCTGTAACTTTTTTATTTCTTTATAAAAAAATGTAAATTTTGTTTAAATAATATTATTTTCATGAAATCTAATTAGAAATGTAGTTTTAAAATTTTTCGGACGATTACTTTTAAAATTATATCAAAAAAACGTTAGTTTTTAGAAATAATGCGTTTTTCTTAAAAATCAAACAAAAACTGCTGTAACTTTTTTATTTCTTTATAAAAAAATGTAAATTTTGTTTAAATAATTTTATTTTCATGAAATCTAATTAGAAATGTAGTTTTAAAATTTTTCGGTCGATTATTTTTAAAATTATACCAAAAAAACGTTTTTCTTAAAAATCACACAAAAACTGCAGAAACTTTTTTATTTCTTTATAAAAAAATGTAAATTTTGTTTAAATAATATTATTTTCATGAAATCTAATTAGAAATGTAGTTTTAAAATTTTTCGGACGATTACTTTTAAAATTATATCAAAAAAACGTTATTTTTTAGAAATAATGCGTTTTTCTTAAAAATCAAACAAAAACTGCTGTAACTTTTTTATTTCTTTATAAAAAAATGTAAATTTTGTTTAAATAATTTTATTTTCATGAAATCTAATTAGAAATGTAGTTTTAAAATTTTTCGGTCGATTATTTTTAAAATTATACCAAAAAAACGTTTTTCTTAAAAATCACACAAAAACTGCAGAAACTTTTTTATTTCTTTATAAAAAAATGTAAATTTTGTTTAAATAATTTTATTTTCATGAAATCTAATTAGAAATGTAGTTTTAAAATTTTTCGGACGATTACTTTTAAAATTATATCAAAAAAACGTTATTTTTTAGAAATAATGCGTTTTTCTTAAAAATCAAACAAAAACTGCTGTAACTTTTTTATTTCTTTATAAAAAAATGTAAATTTTGTTTAAATAATTTTATTTTCATGAAATCTAATTGGAAATGTAGTTTTAAAATTTTTCGGTCGATTATTTTTAAAATTATACCAAAAAAACGTTTTTCTTAAAAATCACACAAAAACTGCAGAAACTTTTTTATTTCTTTATAAAAAAATGTAAATTTTGTTTAAATAATATTATTTTCATGAAATCTAATTAGAAATGTAGTTTTAAAATTTTTCGGACGATTACTTTTAAAATTATATCAAAAAAACGTTATTTTTTAGAAATAATGCGTTTTTCTTAAAAATCAAACAAAAACTGCTGTAACTTTTTTATTTCTTTATAAAAAAATGTAAATTTTGTTTAAATAATTTTATTTTCATGAAATCTAATTAGAAATGTAGTTTTAAAATTTTTCGGTCGATTATTTTTAAAATTATACCAAAAAAACGTTTTTCTTAACAATCAAACTAAAACTGCTGTAACTTTTTTATTTCTTTATAAAAAAATGTAAATTTTGTTTAAATAATATTATTTTCATGAAATCTAATTAGAAATGTAGTTTTAAAATTTTTCGGACGATTACTTTTAAAATTATATCAAAAAAACGTTATTTTTTAGAAATAATGCGTTTTTCTTAAAAATCAAACAAAAACTGCTGTAACTTTTTTATTTCTTTATAAAAAAATGTAAATTTTGTTTAAATAATTTTATTTTCATGAAATCTAATTAGAAATGTAGTTTTAAAATTTTTCGGTCGATTATTTTTAAAATTATACCAAAAAAACGTTTTTCTTAAAAATCACACAAAAACTGCAGAAACTTTTTTATTTCTTTATAAAA
>CAXARA010000488.1:0-103806 GCA_963971135.1 Stenus bimaculatus | reverse complement strand
TCACGTAGAATTTACATCCAACTAGTGTAGCTTCTGTAATGTTTTATTAAAAGGTTCTTAAATCCATACACCAGATAGATTTAGTTTCTTTATTCTTCACGCATACAACTTAAGACAATTGTACTTGTCTTCACAATTATTACCTTAACACTAATTACAGTTCAACTTGATTAACTAATACTAACTAAGCATTTCCCAGTCTACTTGTCTTATGCTACCACTACACCTCCATTGGGAAATTTAAAAGAATTTGTTTAATTTTTTTTTTTTTTTTTCTTTTTGAAATAAATTCTTTTGACTATAAATAATTACCTTTATTTTACTACTTATTCATTTAATTCTTAACCTACCATAACTATACTATTAATTACAACTTAATGTAAGCTAATCACCTTTTTTATAAATGCTACTCAAGCGAATTCTTTATACCCGACAAGTTCATGTTTTGATTACAATTAGATACATAAGTTTATTTATTTTTTTTTTTTTTTTTTTTTTTTTCACACAAAATATGGTTTTGTTCTATTTTTATGCACAATCAATTCCTTTTTATTTTTAACACTATCACGTTTGGTTCGCACTCTTTTATCACTTTATACGGTCCTTCATATACCGCACTTAGTTTATTTCCCGATTCACTTTTTAATAAAATTAGGTCATTTGCTTTATAATTAACAGGATTTACATTTTTATCATACCTAGTTTTCCTATGAGTCTTACTTTTAATAAGGTTATTTCGAGCATCTGTATTTGCTCTTTGCAACCTATATTTTAGTTCTAAGGGATAATCGTTAAAATTATACAATGGATCGAACTTATTAGTCAAATTACTTGGTAACGTACATACTCTTCCGAAAACTAATTCGTATGGTGTATATTGGGTTTCTGTATGAACAGTTGTGTTATATGAAAAACACCAATAGGAAATCCACGTGCTCCATGAAGAACCTTGCGTACTTACTAACGTCCGTAAATATGCTCCTAATACTTTGTGGGAGTTTTCTAATGATCCTATGCTTTCATGATGATAAGCCGTGCTTTTTAATTGATTAATGTGCAATAATTTACATACTTCTTGCATTGTTTTTGCAATAAATTCTGTACCACGGTCAGTTGCGATTTCTTTGGGTATTCCGTACCGTAATATAAAATTTTCGACAAAAGCCTTGGCAACTGTTACTGCGTCTTTTGATTTGAGAGGATAAGCTTCTACAAATTTTGTTAGTTCACATTGGAGCGTTAATATATAAGAGAAGTCGTTATCATCTGTTTCAATAGGTCCAACGATGTATAAATACACTTTTTCGAAGGATGAGCTAGCTGTAGATGTTATGCACATCGGTTCCTTGATGTACCTTTGGTATTTATTCCGTTGACAGCTATCACATCTTTTAACATAATTTGTTACATCTTTTGTCATACCTGGCCAAAAATAATATTTTTTAATATTGTTTACCATTCTTTTAATTCCTGCGTGTCCGCTAGTTGGTAGTAGATGAAAATCATTTAAGATAACCTTTTTGGTTTCTTGGTCTATTACTCTTGTTACTTCTTTTATGATACTTAAACGGGGACCGGTCCATTTGCATTTTCTTCCTATTCCATTGGCCAATTCATCAATCATCTTCTTATTTTTTCATTCTTTATTATAACTAGTTCTTTTATATTCATTTCTTTACATAAAATTTCCAAATCTCTCAACAATACGTCTCGCGTCAGTGTTGATCGAGTTTTTGGATTTATAAAAATTGTAAGAAGTGACGGTACAAATATTACTATATTTAATTTTGTAGCTACATGATTTAAATTTCTCACTTTATCTATATTTTGGTTAAAATCTATTATTAATTCTATTCCTTCTTTTGGTTTTTTAAGAATTTCCACTACATTTGGTTGCGCAGGCCAAATTTTTGTAGAGTTATCCTTTCTTGTTGTTACGTTAGTATTTTCGTCTAAATCCTTAGTTTTTCCTTTGCTCATAGCCCTTGTCATTACTGCCATTAAATTTTCATTCATATCTTTCAGTTCACTCGATGTCACAATCACTCTCGATAATGCGTCTGCAGCTGCATTATCGGTTCCTCTTACATACTCAACATGAAAATCATATTCTTCGAGACACAAGCGAAATTTTGTTAACCGACTGGATGGATTATTATGATTAAATAAATATATAAGTGGTTTGTGATCAGTAAGTATTTTGAAATGTCTTCCAAACAAATATGGACGGAAATGTTTCACGGCCCAAACGATGGCTAATAATTCCTTTTCAATAGTCGCATAATTTAATTCAGCTTTATTTAAGCCTCTGCTAGCGTAAGCTGTTGGTTTGTTGTTTTTGTTTGATAAAACTGCTCCTATTGCCATACCTGATGCATCTGTTTGAAGCCTAAATTCGTTAGTTTCTGAAAAATCAGGATATTGTAGAATTGGGGGTTGCATTAATGCAGTTTTTAGAAAAGTGAATGATTTTTGACAATCATTCGTCCATTCAAATGTAACATATTTCCTACTTAATTTGTTTAAAGGTGCTGCTTCTTCTGCGAAATTGGGAATGTATTTCCTATAATAATTTGCAAATGCCACAAATCTTTTAACCTCATCTGAACTTGTTGGTACCGGATAATTTTGCATAACTTTAATTTTATCAGGATCCGGTAGAATTCCTTCTGAGGTTATCATATGACCCAGATATAATATTTCTTTTTTCAAAAATTCACACTTTGATGGGTTCAGTTTTAAGTTAACTTTCCTGAGTCTTTCAAAAACTTTAATTAAATTATTATTGTGATCTTGTAAATTTCTACCAAAAACAATTAAGTCGTCTAGGTATACAAAACATTTTTCGTAATTTAGACCTGACATTGCTACCGTCATAAGTCTCGAAAAATTACTAGGACTTATTTTTAAACCCATTGGTAACCTCTTCATTTGATATTGACCCCGATTTGTTGTAAATGCTGTACACGGTCTACTTTCAGGATCAAGTTCAACTTGATAATATCCTTGACTTAAATCAAGATGACTGAAATATATAGCGCCTGATAGGGAATCCAGAATTTCACTAATATTTGGTAAGGGGAATTTATCATCTTGGATTCGTTGGTTTAACAACCTGTAGTCTATTACAATTCGCCATTTCTTCTCGCCGCTATTATCCATCTTTTTGGGTACAATAAGTAATGGTGAAGACCATTCGCTCTGTGCTTCTTCGATTATGTCATCTTTAAGCATTTTATCAACTTGCTTTCCAATTTCCTCTTTAAAAGCTTGTGGTAGTCTGTAGGGTTTTACATATACTGGGTTAACATCCTCTTTTAATTTTATGGATTGACTATAGATGTTTGTTGTTGTTAGTTTATCTTCAGGCAAATGAAATATATCCGCAAACTTGGCACAAATATTTTCAACCGCTACTTGTTCTTCTTTAGTAAGATCCTTCAAATCAAGAACGCTGAAAAGTTTCTTAATCCGATTGACTGTAGTAGAAGTAGTATTAAAGTTACAAATGTTGTATTCGCTTAGATTTTGTAGATGTGGTATACAATTCGTCAATGAAACCTCTTCTTCTCGTGTATTAAGTATTTTAATTGGAATTTTCCCATTATTCGGTTTCGCCACACTTCCAGCCATAAATACACCCAAGCATAACTCTTTCGGGACAACCACACATTCATTTTTCATAGTGGTGGAAACATAATGTATAATTTCACATCTAGGTGGAATTGTTAAAATTTTATTATTTCCAGAATTAAGGGACAGGCTAATTTCTTCCCCCTGATTATAGAGCAATAAATTATTTTTCTCAAAATTTATAATACCCTTATATTTAATAAAAAAGTTTTGTCCAATTATTCCTTGAGATGAACATGGTAAATTTTTAAACACGTAAAATTTCTCTTGAAAACATATTTTACCAATATTAAGTTTTAAATAAACATAACCTTCTGATATTACCTTTCCTCCAATGCCATTAATTTTAATTATATCTTTCTTAATTAATATATTACTACCTAAACATTCATACTTGATTGCACATACAGATGCACCCGTATCAACTAAAAATTTTAAATTTTTATCATTCACACAAAATGTTACCTCACTCATTCCCGAACACATATAAATATGATTAGTTGACATTCTCTCGAAAAAAATAATTTAATTCATCTGATGCCTCTGTGTTTTCCGACTCATTTGAATTATTTCCCGCGAAATAAATATTATTTCTTCCCCTATTGTTTTGATTTTGTCCTCTTGATCTTCCTCCTCTATTATTGTTGTTATTAAAAGTTCCTCGTTGAGTGTAATTATTAGAATTTCTGCCATTAAAATTCGAAAACGGTCTTCCTCTGTTAAAATTCCGATGTGAATTATTTTGACCTCTGTTGCTTCTATTTGAGTAATTATTTCCTCTAAAACCTCGTTGATAGCCTCTTCCTCGACCAAAACTTCGTCCTGTAAAACTCATCACTTGATTATTCTCATTTCGAGATATTGTTTCATCTTGTGCAGTTCTTATCGCATCTTTCAATGAAGTAAAATTTCTTGAGGAAATTATTGTACTAAGTTTTTGGTTCCTTAAACCATCAGCAAATCGTTTTATTGCATTCTTTTCATTTATCGGTTTTAAAATTGAAAATGCATTGTTATCTCCGTTAGCTTGAGCAATAGTTAGATCCACGAATAATTCCTCCAATTCACTACCAAACTCTTCAATAGATTTATCTCCCTGTCTTGCGCGAGTTAGTTTTGTTTGTAGCGCTGTATCCGATTTTTGGGTTAATAAATTTCTTTTTATATCCGCAATTAACAGTTGACAAGAAGGGTAAGTCGTTGATAATCTTAATTTAGCACTCGGCGATAAGCGCGTTTTTAAAACAAAATTTATTAATAATGGTTTATCATCAACATCAAGCATTGAATCATACAATTCCACTGCGTCTAATAATTGCTGCGTTTTTTGTTCTGTGCCATCCATAGCTGGCAAAAGACTAACAGCCGTTTTTAAATCAAAAGCAGCCATTTTCGTAGTATCAAGGTCCTTTTGAGAAGCAAAATCTAAAATTTTTTGATAAACACTGTTTATTGATTTTTGTGTTTCTGTAACTTTTACTATATCCGAATCGTGTAATTCAGAATGATTAATTTGATCATTAATTTGACTAATAATTTCGGTTATAGGCTTATAAATTAATTTAGCTTCGTTTATTTTCTGATTTAATATTTCACCTTTAGTACGTCTACTTGGCCCTATCTTAACTAAATATGTTTTAATTTTATTTAAATCATCAAGTAATTTTAATAGTTTATTTAAACCCATTAGAAAATCCCTAATAATTTTACTAAAAATACAATTAATATCTTAATATTAAGAATCATCAATAATTTAATCTTAAGCAACTTTATAATTATTTTTAAAGAACAACAATTAAACTAGAACGATAATTTTGTAAAATTGGCGATTTCAACATTGTTACCCAAATCACTCTGTTGATCCTACTTTGAAGTTTGACCTGCAGTTTCGTCATTCTCGCCTTCAATGATGTCCAAGTTCCATTGCTGAGTTTGCTGATTCTGCATTGTTACCAATTACACAGTTGACACACTTTATATTTGTTTATAATTATAACTGAAGTCACTTACACAATACTTTTAATTTTTATTAATTAGTTTAGTTTATTTTCGTCGATTTTTTTTTTCCACAATATTTCACTGAATAGCACTTTTTCTTGTTGTTTACTCTTAAACTTCTATTGTTTGAGATTTTTTCAATTCACTCTTGTTAATTTCTTGCCTTATCATTTTCCTAAGGAAGGTTTTACACTTTTTAAATATAATTCCAAAAATTACAATTACCACAATCACCAAAAGACTAATTAACAGCCATTCTGTTAGGTTTAATTGTTGGGAGACTTTGGCATCCCCACTTGCAGTTTGAGCGATTATAACTTCTTCTTTTGACTGTGTTGATCCCATTTTTATTTAAGTTCTTTTTTTTTTTTTCTCTACTTTCTCTTAACTACTGGTAATGGTGTGGCAGGATGTAATGTTTTATTAAAAGGTTCTTAAATCCATACACCAGATAGATTTAGTTTCTTTATTCTTCACGCATACAACTTAAGACAATTGGACTTGTCTTCACAATTATTACCTTAACACTAATTACAGTTCAACATGATTAACTCATACTAACTAAGCATTTCCCACTCTACTTGTCTTATGCTACCACTACATTTTGATTTTTTGATTTTTTGATTTTTTGATTTTTTGATTTTTTGATTTTTTGATTTTTTGATTTTTTGATTTTTTGATTTTTTGATTTTTTGATTTTTTGATTTTTTGATTTTTTGATTTTTTGATTTTTTGATTTTTTGATTTTTTGATTTTTTGATTTTTTGATTTTTTGATTTTTTGATTTTTTGATTTTTTGATTTTTTGATTTTTTGATTTTTTGATTTTTTGATTTTTTCATTTTTTGTTTTTTTGATTTTTTGATTTTTTGATTTTTTGATTTTTTGATTTTTTGATTTTTTGATTTTTTGATTTTTTGATTTTTTGATTTTTTGATTTTTTGATTTTTTGATTTTTTGATTTTTTGATTTTTTATAATAATAATAATAATAATAATAATAATAATAATAATAATTAACAAAATACGGATATCACCACCCAAAATCCTCAGTTGAGCGTCTGATGCTACCCCGAAAATCAGGGGGGCGCGGAATTACGAACCTAGGCCAACAGCATGATACGCAAATAAAAAAACTAAGAACTTATTTTTATACTAACGCACAGTCCGAATTGATCCAAAGTGTAATAGCGGCGGATATTTATACTCCACTTAAATTAATGGATACCATGCTAAATGTCAACATGAACAAAAGCCCAGAGCAGTTGGAAATACAATGGTCACAAAAAGAACTTCATGGCAGACATCACCATTTCATTAACCAAGATCATGTCGATCTTGAAGCGTCGAACTATTGGTTAAAGAGAGGGGACCTGTTTGCAGAATCAGAAGGGTTCATGTGTGCCATTCAAGATCAAGTAATTCCTACAAGAAATTATAAGAAATACATCCTTAAGAATACTGACATTGTAGATGTATGCAGAAAGTGTGGAAAACCAAACGAGACAATTGACCATATAATCAGCTCATGCACCTACCTCGCTAACACGGACTACCTAAGGAGACATAATCAGGTAGCAAAAATATTGCATAAAGAAATTGCTAAAAAGTATAAGTTAGATGAAAATTGTGAGCCGTATTACAAATACTTACCAAAAAGCGCCCTAGAAAATGAAAACTGTGAAGTACTCTGGGATAGATCGGTGATAACTGACAACAATATACCTGCAAACAGACCTGATATTATAATTACGAACAAAAACACAAAAACCACTTACCTAATAGATGTAGCCGTAGTGAGCTCTCATAATCTTGAGAAAGCATATGCTGAAAAAGTTAATAAATACATACCTTTGTGTGCTGAAATACGTAGAACTTGGAAGCAGGAAAAAGTTAAAATAATACCTGTAATACTATCCAATACGGGTGTTATCCCGCATAGTTTAAAGGAGTCAATGAAGGCGTTGGAACTCTCGGAATTTTTAATAGCTAAATTTCAAAAAGCTGTCCTTATAGAGACCTGTCATATCACAAGAAATTTTTTAAGTATTGATTAGATATAAGTATAAACTTGATAATAATCCGTTTATATTTTAAATGCCAGACACGAGATCTGAGAAAAAAAGAGAAAGATAATAATAATAATAATAATAATATTTGTTTATTACCCAACAGACCATAAAGGTCCAATTACAGGGGAACATAATTTAAATCTGTACATACATAAAACAATAATTATTAAGAATATAAAGTAAAGTATACAAGCACAGTATAAATATTACAAGTTTAAATTATTACAAAAAAATTAATTAGATTATTATAAAGAAAAGTTACTGAAACATAAATACATAATAAATAAGTGATAGATAAAACAAAGAATACATTACAAAATAGTAAAATCAATGGAGTGACTCCGAAATTAAAATCTTGAATTGCTCAAAACTTAATGAAAATATATCAGCACAATACTGTAAGTCATTATAAATAAATAAATAAATAAATAAATAATAAATAAATTTATTTCGTGCTAGTATGTACATTACATTTACACATGTCAAAAAGAAGGAAACATATAAAATTCTAGCTTAAATTAAAGTTACTTGACAGTATCTCTTCTACTGAGAAAGGACACATTTCGACAAGAAGCTCCTTAACCTTAGTCTTAAAAGCTTGATCCGTCAAAGTTTTTAAGCTGGGCGGAAGTTTATTAAATAGTTTGACTCCGTAATAGTTTTTACCGGTAAATGTTTTATTTAGGCGTAAATATGGTATTCTTAAATGATCATTTTGTCTAGTATTATGACTGTGAACGTCTTTATTTGAGGGATACTCATTCACGTGGCATTTGGTGTAGAGAATACATTCCAAGGCAAAACAAGCAGGAAGAGTTAATATTTTTAAATTTTTAAACAGAGGGACAGTATCATCTTGATAACCAGCCCCAGAAATGACTCTAATTGCGGCTCGTTGTAATCCAAAGATTCTTTTAGAAGCGGCGCTATGGCCCCAGATTATTAAACCATATCTTACAATGGAATTAAAAAGTCCTCTGTATACTGTAAGAAGTACTTCGCGTGGCACAATTTTTTGTAACGATCTAAGTAAAAATATCACCGAGGTTAATTTTTTAGCAAGATAGTCAGTATGATTTGACCAAGTTAGAGTAGAGTCAAGATAAATACCTAATAACTTGACGGCATCGTTTGAAATAGATGATGGGATGTGTCTTGTTGACATAATTAGAGTTTGTGTCTTAGCGTCATATAGACAGAGTTTGTTTGCGTCAAACCAAGCTTGTAGTTGAGTTTTTGTGGAGTCAATATTTTCAAGAAGTTTATTTAAATCTTTGTGGCAGTTTAGAGCAGTCGTGTCGTCTGCATAAAGAACCAATTTTGTTTCTGGAAACGTGGTACCGAGGTCGTTTATGTAGATAAGGAAAAATAACGGCCCGAGAAATGAGCCTTGTAAAACTCCTAAATCTACATTAGTGATGTTGGAAATGTCTCCAGAAATGTCAACGTATTGCTTGCGATTGCAGAGGTATGAATCAAAAAATGGTAATGATTTTGAATCGACACCGTAATACTTTAATTTCCTTAACAAAATTTCATGCGGTACCGTGTCGAAGGCTTTAGACAAATCGCACATAAGTGCACTTGCATATTGACCGTGATTTAAACAATCATGAACATATGATATAAGATCTATTAAAGCGCTGGTAGTCGATAAGCCTTCGCGAAATCCAAACTGAGAATTCGATAATAAGTTGTACTTAGACAAATACTCGCAGAGTCTACTTTTTATCCCCATTTCAATAACTTTGCCCATGACAGGTATAATAGAAATAGGTCTATAATTATTAACATCATTAAAGTTACCCTTCTTGAAAATTGGAATGACTAGAGAGGTCTTCAGACAGTTAGGAAATACATTTTTATTTATTGACCGATTTATAAGTTTAGTTAAAGGGTATATAATAGCCTCTGATAATCCTTTAAGGATATTATTTGAAAGTCCAAAAATATTTGTACTATTGCTGTTTTTAAGATTTTTTATTAAGTCACGAACTTCAATAAAGGTAAATTCTTTGATGATAAAAGTCTCAGTAATTTGCAGAGTGTGAAGCATATCGATGGGATTCACTTGTGTAGTAGGTATTTGATTTATACAGTTTTGCGCGATGTTACTGAAGTATTGATTAAATACTTCCGAATTAATGTTGCACTTATTGGGGCCCGATTTCTGTCTTTTTGAATTAGCCAAATGCCACATTGATTTGACTTTATTTGAGCTTGAAAGAATAAAATGACCATTTGCATTTAACTTTGCAGAATTTATTGTATTATTATATCGTTTTTTTAGATTATTGATAGTGCATTTTAGATAAGGCGTAGGAGTCTTCTTGTAAAAATCATTTAACATACGCAGTTCATCACGCATAAGTTTAATATCGTTGTTAAACCACCTGACACACGGTTTGCTATTTGCCTTCATACTTTTAGAAGGCAAGAATGTATTGAGGAAGTATACAATATGTTCGATAAATATTTGAAAACATAATTGAATATTTAGATTAACATTATCAAGAAAATTCCAGTTTATATTACAAAGCGCTTCATAGAAATTATGCAAAGAGACATCATTTAGGGGGCGAATTACAATGTAAGTAGCTGGGAGGGTTGTTTGTGGGAATTGTAGCGTTATTTTCTGCGCAAAATGATCAGACAACAAGGTATCAACCACGTTTGTAGAAAAAGGAATATTATTTAGGATGTTTTAGTTAACGAAAATGTTATCCAAGCAATTATCTGCCCTAGTATTCATAAAAATAGTTTCTTGGAAACCGTATGAGCTACATAAATCTTTAAGTTTAAGAAAATCAGGACTTTCAGTACTAATTAACATTGAAATCACCGACTATGATAATTTCTTCGTACTTACTAGCAGAATTTAACACTGCAGACATAATAGTTAAAAATGAACTAATTTCACCTAAGGGAGGTCTATAGATACAAACTACTATAAGGTTTCTAGACAAGTGATTGCATGCAGAGATCTCACATATGTTTTCCACTGACATTTTGCACATACATTCTAGATTTTGAAATATGGATAAGTTCTTAACGAGAATTAAACTACCGCCGTAGGATTTGCTTCTACAAAATTGAGAGCAAAGATTATAGTTTTCAATTGCAAAAGAAGAAATTTCATTTTCACCTAACCAATGTTCAGTTAGGCATATAATGTCATAATTATTATTACTACTGTACAGAAACGCTTCGAAAGCCGCACACTTATTTCTAATTGATCGAAAGTTTCATTACTTTATTAACTGGAGAATTATAATAATGGTTTGTGTTAGTTCTTAATATTGAAAAAGTAGAAGAGTTACGTGCAGATATTCTGGGTACATGGAATCTTAATTCACCTAACAAATTAGGATCATCAATTAAGTTATTAATTAATTTGTATAGAATACATACTGAGATTACCTTTTGTCTAGATTCCACAGAGCAGAAATTAAATTCTAGCAATAATTAGTGATATGTAAAGTCCCACTCAGGATACTTATTGTACTTTAAAAAATAAAGGTATTTAAGAAACTTCTTCTGCACTTTTTCAAGAGCATAGATATATTTGTTGTAAAAAGGCGATCAAACAATAGCGCAATAATCAAGTTTTGAAAGAATATATGCATTATACAAACAAATCAGAGTATTTGTATGGGAAAAATTCTTACTAGTACGTATAATGAAGCCTAAAAGGCGGAAACAACTTTTTGTAATATCTGAGATATGAAAGTTAAAAGTTAATTTGTTATCGAAAAATACACCCAGGTCTTTACAAATTTCTTCACATTTAAGCTTTTCACCATTAATATGATAGTCAAATTGCACTTTATTAATTTTACGCGAATAGGACACTAAGCAACACTTTTTAATATTTAAACTTAACTTGTTCATAGAACACCACGAAACAAAGGAGTCAAGATCCTCTTGAAGATGAATGCAGTCCGATACTGAGTTGACTTCTCTGAAGATTTTTTGATTTTTTGATTTTTTGATTTTTTGATTTTTTGATTTTTTGATTTTTTGATTTTTTGATTTTTTGATTTTTTGATTTTTTGATTTTTTGATTTTTTGATTTTTTGATTTTTTGAAAATAATAATAATAATATAATAATAATAATAATAATTTTTATTAAATGTTCTTCTTCTTCTTAAAAATTTTTAATGGAAATTCGTACCTACGGGTACTTTTCTTCCAGTCACAAGCCAATTAGAATTTTACAATTTAAGTAATTGTTAATCAAAAGAGAACAAAATATTAAGAGTATGAACAAAAATATAGTTATAAAACAATAACGACACAAACACCGATGAAATCGAACACCTACATATTAAATTATTTTAAGCAAACTTTAAAAAAAAGCATTAATTGAGATTTGTCTATACTCTCTCGATGAGTTCAAAGAAGCTGTAACAAATATGTAATATGTACACCAGCTTTTATTTAAATATATTGTATTTTAGTCTAGTGTAAGTTTATTATTCGTTAATTTTAATTTGTGACTTGAATTAATGTACATATATGTATTTGTGGTTCTAAAAATAAATGATTTGGTTTGATTTGAATTATAAAGGGGTCCCAAAAAATTCAATAAAATTTTGAACTTCTAAAATAGCTGTAGTTACTCAGTTGAGTTGAAACAAAAAAAATTGTTGATAGGATTTTTTTTCCCGAATGACATTTAAAAGAAAGTTCTGATCAAATCAAATCATTTATTTAGTACATTAAATACATGTCAACACATAATAAAATTAATTACAACTACATTTATATTAAAAATCACAATGCATGGAATTGAAAACTAAAATATTCATTTAAGCTATAAAAGACATTCTCTAACAAAAATGGTTTTTTTTTCTATTTTAAATCTATTTCTAGACCTTATATTTTTTAAATTATCAGGTAATGCATTAAATATGTAACAGCCATCGCGTATAGGGGATTTCTTAAATTTTGATAATGAATATTTTTTAATATCTATAAGATTACCAGGACGTGTTGCATATTCATGTTTATCAGAGGATATAACATGATGCTTTTGCTGGCAATTTGACTTCAAAAATAAATTACGACTTCAACTTCGTTTTCAACTTCAATAATAATGTTTCCAACCACATTTCCAAGATTTTTGGGGATGTTTGTCCCAATTACAGGATAGTTTACAGATCCAATGACAGTCTGAATATAACCTAGTAAGGACACTATTTCAACTTTATTAAAATCAGGTGTCCACAGGCTTTTTTGTGACAAATATAACTGCTGTTATGTAGGTAAAAGCTGACGTGCTGAAAAAACTAGAATTAATGAACATCTTGCCTCTCTAAATAAGTCCAACAACGATAAATCTGTGTTCGGATTTCACCTTAGATTAAATAAACATTCTTTCGATATGAAAAACAATGCGGTGATTTTACACCAAGAAAAAGACGGTAGACGTATAGATGTATTAGAAGAAATTGAAATTTATAAATATTCAAAAAACAAAGATGTCTGTTTACTTAATACAGCGTCCACTATTACACATTCAGTTTTATTTGAATGTTTGAATAAGGTAACATCTTTACCGACTACAACTTTTATTGTTTACTTTGTTCATAGAGGGCAATACGTCAAATTTACAATTGCGCGTCTTGTAAAAGATTAAGCGGTATGAAGTGTCAGTTTGTAAGTGATCCACCCAAGGTTTGGTCAAAACGTTTTTCCTCACCTATTACGTGAGCTGATCTACTGAAAAACTCATCTTCATAGTGAGATTTGATTAAATGGGTAATCACATTATCTTGATATCAACACCTACCTCCAAAAATCTTGTTATTTGATAAGTTATTCAAATTAAGGTAACATGCGGTTTCATTTGATAGCCATTTTGTTTAAAATTTTTGTATTTTAGTTTCGTTGCTGAGGCATTTCAAACGTTGTGAGACGTGGAATTTTTGCATTTAACCATAGAGTCAGTCAATTTTGTTTTTGTTTCACATCCTTTTTTGCTTCGGTAGACCTTCGGGCTACAATATTATTTAAAATTTTGTCCAAGATAAAGACTGATGCACTTTAAGCTTAAGAAATTCATAGACACCAAATTTTGTAAACTTAGAGTCGTCAATTTTAAAGTTTGTTTCTAAATTCTGCAATATTAACCTACGGGTGATTATTATTTTTAAATTTTACTGGAAGAAGATGATGGATCGACTTACATACTGTATTGTCTTAACATTAGGGTTACTTTACTTTTGTTCGTGTAAGTTAACTTATTTTATTATGTGACGAATTTTATTTAATTGTAAATTTTTTTTAGCTTTTTAAAAAACGTTAACTTTGTTAATTCTTCTCTGAAGATGCAAACTGTTTGCAAAATGTATTAGAAAGACAAAGATTAATTTCAATAAAGATTGTAACAACTGTCTTTCGATTTTTGGCTTTGTGAAGACTTTACCTTACTCACTCCCTTCATCATAAAATACTTTGACAAAAGGTGATTAAATCAAAGAGCCAAGTCGCCCAATACTTGTCTCAAATGTTGAAATAAATAAAATGGCATACTTAATTTAAAGAGAACGTCTATATTCAACGTTTCCATCCAAAGTTTCAGTTATGATGTCACGAATTTAAAAATATTAAAATAAAACATTTTCCGCTGCAGGTACTAATGAATAAGTGATTAGGTACATTAGAATCATCTCCCTTATACCTATGTATAAAATAAAAATGATTAAAATATATTTTTCTTGAGAGGTCAATTGCCCCTCGCCGCCCCACCTAATTTTACTCTCATCCGCCATTGAGGAAAAATTGGGAAAAATCATGAAATCCAACATTACGCGCGCCAGTATATTTCTAGTTTTCTCTGACAGATTTTCAATTTTTTTTCTGATTTATAAACTAAATACTTTTGACTACAATTAGAGGCATCCAAATTAAAGGTACATTTACGTCATATTTTTTTGTACATTCTCAATTTTCATCCGTTTAAATTCAGTTCTATGAAAAGAAATTACCTTAAAATGTTTAAACCACTATATTTGCCGTTCACGAGCACTTAGATTTTTATTGTGTTTTTGTCAAATTTAAAATTTCAGGATTCCTTAAATTTAAAGTGGTAATGCTACAATCGGCCCTAAGAATGGTACAACTTTTATTTGAAACATTTTATATTTAAAATTTTCTCAGAAACGGTTTGAGCATAAATAAAAGAAATTAAAGCACACATGAGCACAAATTGTACACTAATTAATGAACATAATGTAAATAAAAACTGAGGTTGGCCCCCCAGCATGAAGTTGGCGGGACCAACGATTATTATTTTTTCTCCCAAACCGTTTGAGCACAAATATAAATTTTTACAGCACAAATTAGCACAAATTAATCACTAATTAATGACTTAAATTTAAAAAATAAAAAGTTGGCCCCGCAAGCATGAAGTTGGCGGGGCTAACGATATTTCTAATTATCTTTAAAACCGTTTTAGCACAAATTGAATTTTTTACAGCACAAATTAACACAAATTAAGCACTAATTAGTAATAACAATTTCATTAAAATTGAAGGTGCTGGTCCCGCCAACTTCACGGACCTTATTAATTTTTAGTTCTCATGTTGCCACTTGAAAATAAAAGTTTTTATCATTTCTCGGATATATTTTGGAAAAACTGAATCAGATTATAGTTTTCTTTTCTTGTTATCTTTTTTAAAGTTTTTAACTCCAGTAACTTTCATAATAATTTTGAAAAACAAAAGGCTTAAAATTGCATGGCGCCTAAATTTTATGAATAATTAAAATTACCTCTTCATCCAAAAAGTCTTTGGGTTCTTGAAAATATTTCTGGAAACTGGATAAACTTTTTAATCAAGATATTGGAGAGAAGAAAAATTGCATATTTTTTTTCGGGTGTCTAGGTGGGGACTATCCCCTCCTCAAAACCTATACTATTTTTAGCGGAATTGGAACGCCATTAAAAGCTAGTTTTTTTTATATTCATATTGCCTGTAAACTGAATTTTCTTTCCTTTTAGAAGTCCCGTTTGCAAAATTAGAAAAACCTTTTTCATAATTTTCGAAAGCATTGGCCTTGAATTTTCTTCTTGAATTTCGTTTTTATCATATTTCTCAAAAAGTATTAACGTCACCACCATGAAATATTTACTGACTATAAAATTCCAAATTCGGAGTAATTTTAATCAAGATTTATGTAAATCGGTTGATTGACAAGGACGTATTTTTTTTAATTTGAATGAAAAGAATGATGTAAGTCGTATACGACAGAGTGTCGAGTGGTTCAAGAATAAGGCCCATGGAATCTAATTGAATCTCAATTTTAATTACTTTTTAATCATCTTTCCTTTCAGAAATGATATTTTTCTCATAATTTTCGAAAGCGTTGCCCTTGAATTTTTTTCTTGAATTTCGTTTTTATCAATTCGATGTCCAAACTGTCCAAACTATATGTGCGCTAAGATATTTAACAAGTTACCCTTTGAAATAATATGTAATAATACTATATGTCAAAAAACAAAATTAAAGATTAGTTTATACAACATCCATATTATTCTCTAAAAGAATTTTTTGAGTCCTGATTCTCCAGACTCCATTGTTTTTGTAATTGTGTTTTTATTTATAATGCTGTTGATTTTATCTGTAAACATAATTCTATATGTGTTATATAATGTTCATATTTTAAATGTATTTTATTTCAACTGAAACGTGGTTAATGTACAAATTTGTATCTGACAAACAATAAAATATTTGATTTGATCAAATTTCTCAAAAAGTATTAGCGACACCACCATTAAATATTCACTGACTATAAAATTCAAGATTAGGCGTATTTTTAATCAAGTTTTATGTAATTCGGTTGACTAGTTTAAAAAAAAAGATTCAAAATTTCGAGTATAAATTTGTAAAAATATATTTAAAAATTCAGAACTTTTTTCTGTGCTGACCATAATTAAAAAAAAAATCTTAAACTTAAAAAAAATACAGATAATACTTGTATACCTATCAGTAATTTTAATACCAAGTTTTTTCTTTGAAAATCTAATCACTTAAAAATTATTCCTAAAACTAATTTAAGCGTAATGAGGTATTAATGAGGGTAGTGTGCTCATTGTCCTCCATTATATTTAAACCCAGGCAGGAACTTTTACTAACCTCAGTCTTATCTGACTTCTCAAGAAAGTAACAAGTGCCTAAGAAGTTTTAGTGATCTTCAGTTAATATGAGGTGAGTTTTATTTAGTTTATTTCCAAATTAAACTTTTGCACAAATAAAATTTCTTTTTATATTTATAAGTTGCTTTAAACTTGTTGAAGACTTTTATAGTTGTTTTTTTTTATTTATAAAGTAAGTTTTGTATTTTTAGTTCTGAAGAAAATAAACCAAAGATTGATGAAAATCTTCTCGTTGAAATGGAGTGTACAGTTTGTCTGAATTATATGCACCCCCCAATTAAGCAGTGTAAAGTAGGACATAGTTGCTGCGGAAGTTGTTTTGAAAAATTGGATAAGTGTGCTGTATGCCGAAATGATCTCAATGAAGCGTCAAGGAACTACGGGTTGGAAAAACTTCATGGAAAAATCAACTTCCCGTGCAAGTATAAAGAAAAAGGCTGCAAGGCAATCACGGCCGGGTGTGATATCACAAAACATGAATGTCGCTGCAATTTTGCCAAGATTACATGTCCCTTGGGGTTATTAGACAACTGCGAATGGATAGGCCATTTATACGAAATTTCAACACACTGCAAGACATCGCATCCTCACAACATCTGTCGATCATCCAAACAGAAGCTTACATGCGCGAATTTTATAAGAACAGTTGATACACAATCGGATTTTTATTTGGTTCTTTTTGACATGTGTAGTGACCAATTTGTTCTTGCCTGGGATGTTAATTACGAATCAGGGGATATGAGGTGGTGCGTTTTTAGTTTACGCGAACCTGAATTTAAAAATACTTATGATTACCAAATTGTTATTCACGATAAAACCGGCGATCAACACGGGATTTCTTTTAGAGCAAAATGTGAGTTGTTTGATCATGATTCTAAACATCCTTTTAATAATACCCAATTTATGTTTACTCAGTATAGTATGATTAGGGATTTTTGTGCAAATGATACATTTTTTTATTCGGTTTGTATTATTAAAAATACATAATTTGTTAATAAATTGCTTGAAAATATTTTTGTGTTTTTTGTCAAGACAATCACTTTTGGGAAAGCGCCGTGTTTACTGGCTAGTTCATGGTAATACAAATTTAATTAGATCCAATTTTAATTTTTTGGACAATATTTTGTGCTGGCTCAATTTTTAAAAATCGTAGTGTCGTTGAGTTTTAAATCGAAAAGGTCAAATTGCAGTTTTGATTATCCCCTGTAAATCCAGCGGCATTATCGAAACTTTTGTAAACGTCAATATGACGCGTTTTTTATCGTCAAACTGAAAAAAATACAGGAATTAATATGAGACTTTGGGGTTTTATTTTGAAACGTTGTATGTAAGCTTTTTTCGAAGATTGTGAGCTTGCTGTACTGTTTATGGGCAAAAGAATTTGAAACCACACTACTTGACCGATAACGACCAAAAGTGGCTCTCGCACATTGGGGAAGGAGAGGTTACCCTAAAAAGAAAGAAAAATATTTAGTTTCTGCCGACCAAACCGTGGCTTCATGATTTTTTAGGCAAATGAGTAAAAAATCTGAGTTTCGAAAATTTTTGTGATTTAAAAAATAACCATATTAATGTAAAAAATAATAATCGGTGGCAACACGTTGCTGGGCTGAAATTTGCCTCACCGAAAAGTGGTTGGATCGAAAAGTTGCTGGGCCAAAAAGCCGCTAGGTCGAAAATCGGTGTATCGAAAGTTGTTGGGCCGAAATATTACTGGATCGAACATCGCTGAAACGAAAGTTGTCCGTTCGAAAAGTTGTTGGACCGAAATATCGCTGGACCGAAAATCGCTACGCCGAATGAAATCGTTGGACCGAAAATTGCTACGCCGAATGAAATCGTTGGACCGAAAATCGCTACGCCGAATGAAATCGTTGGACCGAAAACGATCTGCAACGAAAAGTGCCCGTTCGAAATATTGCTGGCCCGAAAGTTGTTGGATCGAAACTCGCTGGACCGAAAGCGCGCTGCATCGAAAATTGTCCTGTCGAAATATTGCTGGGCCGAAAGTTGTTGGGTCGAATATCGTTGCACCGAAAAGGAGGAGGGACATCTAAGACGCACACTGACGTGAGCGCGAGAGTTTCAAGGCGGTTCCGTGCCGTTTTATTCGCATCAAAAGAAATAATTATGTTTGGAGAATTTTGAGATATAGGACTGGAAAATATTCAGAAATTAAATTCTTAACTTAGTTGTAAATAATACTCCTACATATTATTATTATATCTTTTGTAAATAGTTTATTATTTCAAAAAATAATTAAAATATTAGTTTTCTGTTTACTGCATTTCAAAATTTTCGTATTACAAGGATTTATACAGGGTGTTTCTCAATATATGCGAAGAAATTCTACAGGCGATTCCTTGACCAATTCTAAGACAAAAGTAAAGTATAAAAAATTTCTCAAAAGTGCTCTATTTTTTAGTTATGGGGTGTCAAACTTTCTATATTTTTTTATTTTTTTGAGTATAACTTCTTTATTTTTTAAGATAATCTGATCAAATTTGAAACACACTTTAGTTATTATAGTCGTAACAAGATAAAAATATCAAATATCGAAATAAAATACGGGGGGGTGTATTTTGGGGGTATGGACCCCATTTTTTATGCCATATCTTTTTTGTGCTACCTCACTTATCATTTTAAATGAGATATTCTAATTCCTTGCTTTTTTCTGAAAATTTTTGAATTTCTTAATTTTTTCACAGCTGGTACGGTTTAGAAGTTATTCAAAAACATGTACGAAGTTGTATGCCAATTTTGAATCAAACAGAGGTGGCTTTTTAAAAAAAATAAATTCCAGAGACTTCCTAGAAGACTATTTGACCAATTTTAAGACGACAACAAAGAATAAATATTTTCTCTAAAATGCTTCGTTTTTAATTTGTTAATTTTATTTTAATTTCAATTAAAAACGAAGTATTTTAGAGAAAATATTTATTCTCTGTTTTCGTCTTAAAATTGGTCAAATAGTCTTCTAGGAAGTCTCTGGTATTTAGTTTTTTTTAAAAGCCACCCCTGTTTAATGCAAAATTGGCATACAACTTCGTACATGTTTTTAATTAACTTCTAAACCGTACCAGCTGTGAAAAATTTAAAAAAAAAAAATTCAGGAAAAAGCAAGGAATTAGAATATCTCATTAAAAAGGTTAAGTGGGGTAGCACAAAAAAGTTATGGCATAAAAAATGGGTTCTATACCCCCAAAATACATCCCCCTGTATTTTAATTCGATATTTGATATTTTTATCTTGTTACGACCATAATAACTAGAGTGTGTTTCAAATTTGATCAAATTATCTTAAAAAATAAAGAAGTTATACTCAAAAAATGAAAAAAATATAGAAAGATTGACACATTAAAAATAAAACCAAAACAAGCTATAAAATCTATGAAAAACTTTCGGTTAAACAGTTTTTTAGAAAATTTCAATTTTTCATGATTTTCGTAAAAACTTAACAGAAATTTTGTGATATCGATAAATTTATTTTCTTAAAACTTTTTTATTAAATCAATCCATGGTGTATGTACATCTTATACAGGGTGTCCCGCTCAAAGTTTTATGAATTTTGATTTGATTACAACTTTTTGAGTATTTTTTTTTAAAGTTACTTGGTTTGAAGGGGGTAACATAATACAAACTTTTATTTGTTATTTTAATAAAGAATCAAAAGCGCTATTTGTCTATTTATTTTATTTGTTCTCAGTTTGGATATTAAAATCTCCTATACCATGAACATGCGACGATACAAACAATTAGCTTATTAAAAATTTAAATTTGACATGAGAGCTGTAAACTACATGATATTGAAATTTGTTTGTCAAAATTTCAACCCAAAATTGGCTTTTGTTTTAGAGTAATGATTTTTCAAAAATTAATCGTTTCTTCGCGTAAATGGCAGCAAAACGAGTGAAGATAGAACCATAGAAGGTTATACAAAGTATGATTATTTTTGATTAGGAATCCAAAAATGTCATTATATACTGGGTATTCCATTAAAAAAAAACGCAACTTAGGTTCGAAATCTTGGTATGGACATCCGGTTGCTGATATTATCGTCCAAGTTAGACATTTTCAATTAAAAAAATACATAAGTTAAAAAAGGTATTTATTTTTCTTCTTCTGCAGAAAATCTAATCATGGAAGATAATATAGCCGCAGGGACTGATGACAGTAATAATAACTACCATGCCAACAGCCACGATGATGTTCTTTTATTTCTTAATAATATTTTTTGAAATGTATTGAATTAAAAAAATTTAAACAAAAGTATGTTCATTTTAAACATACCACCATTTAAACATATTTTTAATATTCGTTTTCTTATTAATTCTGCACCAAACTTTCATACAACACCCTGCAGAATATAGTTTAATTTGAATAAAATTTTGTTAGGATACTTTTCTTATACCACCACTCCAAGATTTTAAATTGGGAATATTTTTAAAAAAATATTAACGGTAATTTTGATTATTAGCTTAGAAAATAATAACAAAAGTAATAAATAAGAGAAAAACAAGGAAACCAATTAAAAATCCATTTAAATGTATACATAAATTTGGCTATTTACATTCAATATATTAATATTTTATTCAATTTATTTCTTCGTTTTTTGTGTTTTACTTCTGTATTTATTTTTATTACGTAATAATGAAAATTAAGGTAAAAAATTTGGTGAAAATATTATCAATTCATAGTTCCGAAGTGGTAACTTGCAATAAACAATTGCTTGTAAGTTGAAAATAAAAAGTTGTATAAAAAAATATCTTAACAATTAAGTTTACTCAAAATAAGTGAATAATTCGAAAATTTAAAAATACTCAGCGTATTGCATTTAAAGAGAAAAAGTTAGGTGCCGTATAAGTAATAAA
Organism: Stenus bimaculatus; assembly: GCA_963971135.1. Taxonomy (NCBI): domain Eukaryota; kingdom Metazoa; phylum Arthropoda; class Insecta; order Coleoptera; family Staphylinidae; genus Stenus; species Stenus bimaculatus. Next base: position 82,074 of record CAXARA010000488.1, on the reverse strand, counting down.
ACGAAAACCCTTTATGTTCAAAATATATTTAAATACTAGTTTGTTTAAATTGAATAAACTTTTTTCTTAAATTCAATACGGTTCAAATTGCTATCTCCTCCTGCAACATGGGTGACAACGATTTTTTAATTCTATGTGTTGGCGGCATTTGTAATTTGTAATCTATCCTTTACTTGAATGTAAAGATTCATTGGCATTCTTTTATTTGTGTATAATAATTCAACTTTCCCCTTTATAATTCTTTTTAAAATTAATCTCGCAGATGTAGCTTTAAAAGAATTTTTAATTGTGTCAAGACGATTTTGAAACTGGCCTCTTCTTGAAAAAAAAATAACATGTTTTCCTTCTTGGTAATTTTTTTAACGTACTTTGGAGGAATATATTCAATAATCATTTTTAATCAACTAAGCCTAAGGTGAACAAGCGCTTTGGTTTTGTTTTCCCGCTTTAAAAGTAGACTCACTCCGTTTTCATATAAATATTTCTGAGCAAGTTGTTTTTTCCTCGTATTTTCCAACAAAGGGTGCAAATTTTCTTGTATTACTGTTTTTATATCTGAAAAAAATTTATTTGTAGAATGTAGAAATTTTTTATTAAAATTAGATTTTGCATATTTTTAGCTATTTTCGAGTGAATTATCATGAAATTCTTACGTTTTCAGCCTAAAAATGTTGTCTTGAGATTTAAGCACACTTTGAGCCTATGTTAGCTTATTTTGGGTAAATATTCAAAGATGTTTTGATGTTTAATCCAGGGAAAGTTAGCATTTTTTTCAAGTTGAATTAAAGTTTAATCTTACGATTTTGGTGGAAAAAAGCGGCGAAGTTTAAGTAAACTTGCAAGAAATTTTAATAGTAATTAAAAAGGAAATTAAATTTCATGAAATAATCAGATAATATATTTTAACAATGTGCCCGGCGCCTCCATCATAGTATATCCATGTGTGAATTAAGCATTTCTAAATATTAAGCTAAGAAAATAGGAATATTTCTCACGCTCCCAGAGTGAGAACGCGTTTTTATTACTTTTTAAAGAAAAATTTAAGTATCGTCAAGTTAGGGATTTGTTGTTCTAATCCACATACGTTAACTATAATATTTGTATTTTATTGAGTCTAGACATAGGTTGAGGGTGTGTCCTTGTACGCGTTATAAGGGTGTTCTCGCGCGTTGTTTATACAATGATTTAAAATTACTTTGTTTAGTTAAAATATGAATTAAAAATTTAAACAAAACGGCTTTGACAATATTGTAATTTTATTTTTATTTTACTTAAATTTATGGATTTAATATTATAATAATACTGGTTGAAACCCCTTTTGGAAGGTTTTATAATTGTAATTTGTAATACAATTAATTGTATTTGAAATTTCAGTAGACTAAATAGTAATATTGGTTTATTTTGTTTGTGTAGATATTTTAGAAACTTAAGGCGATAGAGAGTCAAATGTGGAGCTCCGGTTTTGAAATTTTGCCTATGTCAGGAATCGACAGTATTGCGTGCGGAATATTTTACTTGGGATAGCGCGATTTTAGTAGTGAGGTATTCATGCAGGCTGGCTCCACAAGGAACTATCAAGGAACCAATAAAATTGCGAGTTTAGAATTGTGAGGACAAAAGACACGTGTTCGGTCGTTGTTATTAACATATTAGTAATCGCTCAATTACGCTAAGCACCGACTGACTGACATGATAATATGATATTTGGAATCACCAATTCTAAACTTTTGAGATATTTCAGAAAAAAGAAAAAATTTATTTAAAAACAGTTGTAACAAATAAGCGCGCGAGTAGTATAGTGACACTTTATTCTCATTAGTGCTAATGAGGTCATTAAGTACTTTCTCTTAATGAGGGTCGTTAAGCTTTTTCTTAATGAGGGTCGTTAAGTGCTTTCTCTTAATGAGGTAATTAATGACATTGACCTTCCTGGAATATTTGTGATGATGTAATAAGATTTTGGGATTAAAAAAAGAAATTTGATTTTTTTTTTTAAATAAAAAAAATCTTGAAGAAATAATCTGAATCTAGTTCAATAAAAATTTTATTTGATGAATTTGTGTCTGTTATTATTAAAATATAAAAATAAAAATTTTAATTTTCAAAAATAAGAAAAGTCTTGAAGAGATAATCTAAATCTGGTTCAATAAAAATTTTATTTTCTTTTATGATTTGTGTCTGTTATTATTATAATATAAAAATAAAAATAAAACTCTGAAAAAGCTACAATTTTTATATTATAAAAATTTTATATTTCAAAATTCAAAATCTTGTAGATGTTATCGCTTTGTTTCCAAACCCGGTGGAGCTATGATTTTTCAAAGTCGAAGCCACGGGCGCTCGAAAAAAACCGCTAAAAAAATTGACTTGTCCGGGAGCGGTTTTGAAAGCCTTTCTCTGGTCCGAAAAATATGAAATTCGGATAGGTTATAAAACAGACATTCCCCTTAAATTCCGGACTGGATTTTTAAAATTTGGTTAAAAATTGCACTCGCTATCGCGATAAAACCGAACCCGCGCCGATTTGACGTCAAAAAACACATTTTTACGATAACTCGGCCGTTTTAAAAGATCAATGTATACAAATTAGGCTCAAAATTTTCAGTTTTCGATTCTACACGATATACTGAAATTTGAAACCGATTGACTTATATTGAAAAAAGTTATTCGGGAACGCCGGTTTCACCCTTCTGAGGTGAATAACTTTTTTCAGGAGGGTCGGGTAAAAAAATGTTTCTACGAAGAGTTAAATTTTATTTTGCGATCCGCACGCCTACCAAATTTCAATCCTCCACGTGCAAAACTTGGGGGGTCGGTTGTTCTGGCTTTAGTTTAATTTAGCGACAATTTTCACTTATTTTTAAGGCAATAAGGTAACTTTTTAAGGAAAAAAAGTTTGTTTTATAAAAAAAAAATAATTCTTAAGTTCGGAAAAAGTACCCTGTATAATAAAATATAAAAAAAAAATTAATTTTGTTAGGGAATATTAAAATATTTTTGGAAACTAACCTTAATAACTTATTTATCATAAATAAATTTTTTTCAGATATAAAAACAGTAATACAAGAAAATTTGCAGCCTTTGTTGGAAAATACGAGGAAAAAACAACTTGCTCAGAAATATTTATATGAAAACGGAGTGAGTCTACTTTTAAAGCGGGAAAACAAAACCAAAGCGCTTGTTCACCTTAGGCTTAGTTGATTAAAAATGATTATTGAATATATTCCTCCAAAGTACGTTAAAAAAATTACCAAGAAGGAAAACATGTTATTTTTTTTTCAAGAAGAGGCCAGTTTCAAAATCGTCTTGACACAATTAAAAATTCTTTTAAAGCTACATCTGCGAGATTAATTTTAAAAAGAATTATAAAGGGGAAAGTTGAATTATTATACACAAATAAAAGAATGCCAATGAATCTTTACATTCAAGTAAAGGATAGATTACAAATTACAAATGCCGCCAACACATAGAATTAAAAAATCGTTGTCACCCATGTTGCAGGAGGAGATAGCAATCATCCAGAGTAGAGTCAAAATTAGTGACATTATACCAAAACCAAACCTGCCCATACATTTAAATGATTTTGGTTTCACAAAAATTAGTTTAAATGATAGATTAAAAATTTATCCATAAGTTAATTATAAGAATCTTTAGCTCTGTGACAAACTGCCATATGAAAGCTGATACCGTTTTAGTTTTGGAGTTATAAGTGTAGGTAATTTTAATAGAATTTTTAGAAAAAAGATTAAGTTGGGCATATGTAATTCAGTACTAAATAAATATGAAATATTTTTTCTGCAAACGTGTTAAAAATAGCACTTCTGACACTTATGTCAAACGTTAAAAACGTCATTTTTTAAACAAGTGTAGAAAGTAAATTACTTTCTACACTAGTGTTAAAAGTGCGTAACAAAATTGATACATTTTTATTTAAAACTTTATCTGAAAAATAATTTTTTATTACCATTAAACGTTATTTAGTACTGATAATTAAATTTTATTAAAACTTGACACTCTCCAAAACTAAAATGAATAGGACATTTTTTTCATAAAATCACCCTGTGTTATGTGTTTTTATAACTTGTTAAGATTTTTGTGATGATCTGTTTAAGTTAAAGATTCATAATATTGTTGTGTACCTACTCGGTCAGGACGATAGGCGTCGTAGTTAAGGTGACAAATAATTAAATTTGCAAGAAACAACTTTAACTACTATACAACAAGTTTATTTGGAGAAAAATACTAACAGTTGGTTTTACAAATATACAGTTACTAGGTTTAACCGACGATGTTGTTCACTAGAACTTGGTAACTTGAAAGAGTGAAAGAGTAGAAATGTGTCTCTGTGTCTTGATAATGAGTGAAAGAGAGTGAGTTCTTCGTGTGCAGCCCTTTTAAGGGTGCTCGTAGTCGATGGTCTCGTAGTTCGTAGTATCTCTCTGATTGGTTAAACTCACAGGTACTTAAATTAAATATGTTCAATTACAAAATTCTGCTTAATACTAGAAATACCTAATTTAGGGATTTAAGATAATCTTCCAGGAACAAGGTCGTTGTAAAGGAAGTGGAAGGTAGACATTTCATAGAAGGATAAGGAAATGCTAGCAATAGATATACAATTTACTTAGAACTGGATTACATACAAAATACTAAATTAACATTAAAAATGTTAATAAACATATTGTTTATGATAACACACATGGTACATGTGGATGGGCACACAACACCTCCCTCGTTAAAAATAAAATCAGCGGACCTATGATGGATGACTTTATAAAGATGAAGTAAAGTAAAGTCTAGTTGAAGAAGTTCTTGAATTTTCTTATGGAATTTTTCATTTAAGCTGTGATTCTTCTAGTTGAAGTTGATGTTGTTAAAAAGTTCTTGAAGTTCTTATGAACGTTTTGATTGAAGTTGTGGTTCTTCTAGTTGAAGTTGAAGTTCTTAAAAAGTTCTTGAAGAAAGTTATTGAATATTCTAATGGAAGTTTTCATATAAGTTGTGGTTCTTCTAGTTGAAGTTGATGTTGTTAAAAAGTTCTTGAAGTTCTTATGAACGTTTTGATTGAAGTTGTGGTTCTTCTAGTTGAAGAAGTTCTTGGAGAAAATTCTTAAATTTTCTTATGAAAGTTATGGTTGGTAATCTTGATATGATGGACATTGTACAATTAGTGTTCCATTTAAAATTCTGAATCATTGAGTATTGTATTCGATGGTAAAAAAAGGTACATAAATATCTTCATTCTTCTTCAAATTGATTGATGAAATGTGGTACAAATTTTTATACAGATAATCAACTTGATAATTTAAAAAGGAAAATGGTAAAGAAAGGATTGAAAATAAAAATAAATTTAATTAGGTTAGATGAGGATTACTGATTGTATCTTCATTTGCAAATATATTTTTTTTCGAAAATAATTGAAAAGAAATATGCAAAAAAAATTTAAAAATACTTTAATATACACTTATTAAACTAATAAATTATTCTGAAAAATGGTAAAATATAAAGAATGTTTACTTATTGTAAAGCAGCAAATGGTATTTAAATTTTAAATAAAATAAATTTTGAAACTGATTTCTATTAGTTACAAATTTGATAGTAATTTGAAATAAAAGAAGTATTTCTTTAAAATTGCAATACGTTTGAAAAATACTTTGTTTAATTGAAATGCCATATTTAAGTGTCTTTGAATTCTTAATATACTTAATATCTTTAAATTTGGCATTAATATTTTCTCTATTTACCCATTCATTTAATTTTTGTATGTTATTTGAAAAATTAATTCTATGATTGCTATAACGATTTTGGTACAAGTTTAAACTTTTATGTTTCTTAACTTTAGGTATATTTATATTATTTAATGGTACAAGATTTGATTGATTCTGAATGTTTGTCTTAATAATTCTAAGATAATGTTTATTTAAATTTCTGCATAAAATATATTGTTTTAAAGTTTTATATGAAGCATAATATTTAGTTTTAGGATTTCTTATGATGTACAAGTTTTGGTAATCTTTATTTTTTATCATATTAATATTTGTTTTAATTTTAGGTATAATTTGATTAGAGGTTATTTTTTTATTTTTAGTAAAACTTTTCTGATAAGTATCTACAGAAATTTGATTTAATTTTGAATCATTTACTAAACTATCATTTTGGAAATTGTATCATTATCATTACATTTCTTGAAGTTAATTGGATTAATTAAATTTGTTTCTTCTGGTGTATTTGGAAAAATGTCATTATTAGAAAAATTCATCACATGACAAAAATTTTTCTGAACATTCATCGGAAGTGGTTTTATCTTCGATCTTAGAACAATTTGAATTATGTGTTATATGCGAAAAGCTATCTGTTGTAAAAAATGAACTGAGGAATTGTTTGACATTTTCTTCATTAGATGATGGCAATATAGATGCGCCCTGTTCTGATATGTTACCATTATTATCTGATTTTTGAGTTTTTGAATGACCAGTATTGGAATGATTTCTATTATTTCCATTGTGATTAGGATTGAATCTTTGGTTATTTTGATGATCATTATTATAATTATTATTAAAATTAGTCGAATTTGTTCTTCTTCCTTGAAAATTAATATTTTTAAATCGATTGTTTCGATTATTTGTAAAATTACTAAAATTATTTGAATTATTATTATTACTGTTTGATAGATTGTTTGAATAATTTTGATTAAAATTAGAGTAATTTTGATTATGACCGTTGTAATTATTTCTGAAATTATTGGAATTGCTAGGGTTATTCCTATAGTTATAATTATTATTCCTAGAATGGCGTTGTTGAAATTTTGCCCCCTAAAATTTTGATGTTCGTTGTTACGTTGCAACATTCTACATTCATTTATAGTATGGCCAAATTTTTTACCAGAATTACATTGAATGTTTAATTTATTCAAATTTACGTTATGATTTTGGTCCAATCTACAACTATCTGAGGAATGATTATTTTTACGACAAATTACGCAATTAATAAAAGTTGAATTTTCAATTTTAAGAGCTTGCTCTTCTAATAAAGCAGCAGACACAGCATCTTTAAGATTATTAAAATTTCCATATCGTAACATTTAAGCTATTTTTGGTTGGCTATAATGAATAAATCTACTTAAGGTTATTTCTTCAATAAAGGAAAGTTTTCCGGCTAATCTTTCTTGATTAGGTTCAGAGATATCTAAAATTGTTTTTATTTTGTTAAAAATTAATTCTAACCGAGCATGATAACTTCTTACGTTTTCTTGCGTACCTTGTTTGCTATTGTTCAATTCTTGAAGTAATTGATCATATGATTTTCTAATAATAATTATTTATGAAAATTAAAATTTCGTTAATAAAGAATTTTATAAAATGAAAAAAAATATTGAATTTATTTGAAATCGATGTTTTCTTTTATTTATCTATATTTATAAGATATTATTATAATTATTTCGTTATTAAGAAATTTATTTAATTAAAATTTAACTTTAATGATTTTATTTAATAGGGTAGTTCGTTTTTCAAACTTTGAAAAAGAATAATAATAATCAGTTCGTATTTAGAACTTTGAGAAAAAAAATATTTATTAATTATATTGAGTTCTCTTTGGAACTTTGAAAAAAAAAATATTTATTAATTATATTGAGTTCTCTTTGGAACTATGATATAGAGAAAAAAAATTATATAGTTCGTCTTTGGAACTTAAAAAAAAATATTCAAATTATATTTGTAATATTAATAATAATAATAACCTTTATTGGCATTTAAATTATATTTGTATTTAGTTCGTCTTTGGAACTTTTTAATAATAAAAAAAATTATGTAAAAAAAATCGTAATTATTGATACTTAAAATATTGATTTTGCTCTGTCAATATTAATAAGAAAAAAAAATCAGGAATTTGAATAAAAAGAATAGGAAAAATAGTTAGGAAACCAAGTAAACTGATTAAATGTAAAAGCGTGTACTCACTCTGAAGGATGGGAATTACCCACGGAAACTCTTCTTGTCCGGTGATACTTCCAACTTGCGAAGACGGAATTTAGTCCAGAACTCTTCTTATATTTTCTCCTTAGGTTTGAGCACTTCGATACGGTTGATCAGACCAATTTCTCGACGCTTGGTTCCAAATTCAAAAAGATCCGACTTCTGACACCAATTTTATGTTGTGTACCTACTCGGTCAGGACGATAGGCGTCGTAGTTAAGGTGACAAATAATTAAATTTGCATGAAACAACTTTAACTACTATACAACAGGTTTATTTGGAGAAAACTTGATAATGAGTGAAAGAGAGTGAGTTCTTCGTGTGCAGCCCTTTTAAGGGTGCTCGTAGTCGATGGTCTCGTAGTTCGTAGGATCTCTCTGATTGGTTAAACTCACAGGTACTTAAATTAAATATGTTCAATTACAAAATTCTGCTTAATACTAGAAATATCTAATTTAGGGATTTAAGATAATCTTCCAGGAACAAGGTCGTTGTAAAGGAAGTGGAAGGTAGATATTTCATAAAAGGACTAAGGAAATTATAGCAATAGATATACAAATTACTTAGAACTGGATTACATACAAACTAAATTAATATTAAAAATGTTAATAAACATATTGTTTATGATAACACACATGGTACATGTGGATGGGCACACAACAATATTAGTTTGTAAAAAGTTATTAGCCTTATTTTTTTTTATTTTATTAAAGAGAATAGAGTAATCGAATAACCCTTATGGGTTTTGATGATTACTATTACATAACAATTATATAGTACATTTGTCAAACACTGCATATATATGCATCAATAGTTAATATAAATTTAACGTAAACAAAACATATATATACCTATAAATAAATAATATTCTATAATTTATATACATTTAGCTTAAACAATACATATATGTATAAATAAATAATATTCTATAATTAATAAATTAAGGTACATCTGTAGTTAATAAAATGGGCACGGGGTACGAATCAAGCGTGAAAGAAAGAAAGAAACAAATATAATACCATATTATAAGTATAATTGCAATTTTACAAAATTGTGAGTTGTCCTATACATATTTATATCACATAATTCACTTAGTGGCACTTAACTAGATTGTCTCTGTTGTAGAATATGCATATGGCACTTATCTTTAAATCGCTTGATATTTAGCTCTTCCGATATATCTTCTGGTAGACAGGTGAACTGTTGTACGGCCTGATGTGTTATACGCCTTCTCCCTGCATTTCTTGTATTTGTTGTAAGATGGTATTGTTTGGCTTGCCTTGTTTGGTGGTTGTGGATCGCAGAATTTTTTACTAGATTGATATCAGTTATCATTAATTTATTTTTAATCTTGTAGATTAGTTTGTATGTTTCTTCATCAGTTATTTCTCTAATATTAAATTGTGAAGTGGATGCATATACGGTTTTAGTTGGCGTCAGATGTTTGAGATGGAAAATACTTTTAATAATTTTATTTTGAACCCTCTGTAGCTTGTCCAGGTATGTTTTACTTGTTTGTCCCCAAAATGGTGCCATATATGTTAGGTGTGACTTAACCAGTGTGTAGTAGATATTTAATTTGACTTTGTAACTTAAAAGATGACTTATCCTTATAAAGTAGAAAGGCATTTATTTTAATTTGGAAATAAGATATGTAACATGTTCATCCAGTTTTAATTTAGAATCGATTATCATACCCAAGTATTTAAATTTGTCAACTTTTTCAATTTTTGTGCCATTTATGGTAATGTCTTCTATAATTAATTGATCTTTGTTACTAATAATCATATAACAGCATTTTTTTGCACTTAGTAACAATTTATTATTATTAGTCCATTCTTCTATTACTTGGATATCATGTTTCATTTCATTTAATGTTTTATTTATTTCTCCGTTATCAAATATTGCAATATCATCAGCGTACAGAGTCATATTACCCCAAATATCTGTTTCTGATGCGATACCATTAATATAAATTAGGAACAACATTGGTCCTAATATAGAGCCCCGCGGCACCCCACAATTTATCTGGTTAAGTTGGCTCTGGTTGGGTCCAAGTTGTACAAACTGTTGTCTATTGGTAAGGTAACTACTTATAATTGAATGGAACTTATGTGTGATATTATTATTACCTAATTTTTTTAATAAAATGCTGTGGTCCACTAGGTTAAAGGCCTTTTGGTAGTCCAGGAATAAACACCTGACATGCTCCCCTCTATCAATGCATTGATTTAAGTATTCAAATTAATTTGTAATAGCTGTGTAGGAACTTTTATTTTGAAGAAAACCATTCTGTTTATTGAAATTAAAATTGATGACATTAAGATATTCCTGAAGTCGCATTTGTATAATTTTTTCAAATATTTTAGAGAATGTTGTTAATACCGATATTGGTCTGTAGTTATTTGGACTGATCTTACTATTAGCTTTATAGATCGGTGTTACCTTTGCGACTTTTAATTCTCCCAGTTTAATATATTTGTTAATTATTTTTACCAGATGTGGTGCTAACGTATCTAGTATATTTTTTATTTGTTTGGTTTTTGTGTTGTCATATCCTGGTGTTGCATTGGGTTTTAGATCAGTAATAATTTTTTTTATTTCATTGACATTAGTAAGCCTACAATAGGCGGAAGTTATAGGAAATTCTTGAGTTAATTGATCGATTCTTGTTCTAGATGCTTAATTAGTTTTACTTTTTAATTTCAGTATGCCATCTGTAAAGTGGTTATTTAAAATTTCAGCAATTTCTAAGTTGTCATTAGTGATTGTACCATTATCATCTTCTATTGCATTTATAGGTAGAGTGTGGTTTTCGAGTGTTCGTTATTTTCTTTATAATTTTCCATGTATCTTTAATAGATTTTTCAGTTGTTTGAAAAGGTTGCTCGTAATGATTTTTTTTATTGTGTCTTATTTCTTTTTTAACTTTTTAACGTTTTTAAATCTTTCTGGTATATATTCGTGATAAGGATATTTAATTTCAAGTTTATAAAACTTATTGCGTTCATCTATTTTACTATTTAAATCTTTGGTCAACCAGTTTAGATTTATGTTATTAGATGTTTTGCTTATTTTATGAGAGTGATTTTCTGTTGCTTTTTGAATTATATTAGTTATATTAGAGAATGTAAGTTGGTTAAAATTCAATGCTGATAGTTCTTCTTCTAATTGTTTTTTAAGATTATTGTAAATTATAATTGTTGTATGATATGTTATCTTGGATGGTGTAACGTTTTTTTTTTTAGACTTTAGGTAATAAAATTAGTTGGTCGAAATTTTTGCAAGAATTCGCAACGCTAATTACTGCTATGTTGGTTGCAGTTCCAAGATGTGGGTTTTATTTTTTTTGGCGACATCCAGGCCCTTAGGTGTAAAAAAGATTACTCCTTTGTTTGGTAGGAATTATAGGTACCCTTTGGCCGAAAGTAGTGGAGGTTAATAATTTTATCTCTTCAGTGTAACGACGGGTGACATGTTGGACAATTGTTTACTTTGTTTACGTTCTCAGAGGCGAATTTGGCTTGCTCGAATGTCTTAATTTGAATATGTCGTTTACAATGTTGCCGGGGGCCTCTTCAAAATTTATAAATTTCAAAATACCGGATGCCGTGATTCAGGTGATCTTCCTCATGAAAATAATTTAAAAAAAAGGTAGAAAAAAAATGCACCATGGTTAGTCGGTAATGCGACAAGACTTCCCGAGATGGGGGCGATTAGCGTATATGGGAATTTTTGTTGTTCCTTATCAAAAAGAACATTTGGGAAAATTGGCAACGTGGAACGTTCTAGAAAATTTGATGGAAATTGCGTGAAGAACGGAATTTTGGAAGCCATTCTGGTGTCTCTCTGATTTTGAGAAACACGCGCGCGTAAGCTAAAAGATTTTGAAGTGCAAATTTAGGGTGTAGGATAGTTACTAATTGGTTTAGTCGGCAAGGCCGGAATTTTATCTTCACTCATAATAAAATAAGTGGCTGTCGTTTTGGAATCCACGAGGAGGTTTTCTTGTTGTCAGTGGAGGTTCGTCACGCCATTTTTCTTCGCTTGCTTGCGGATTTGGAATATTTGCTAATTCAGAATCACTGATCAAAGCCGCCTAACATCTCAGGCTTTTTGGTTTTGGAGACCCGTAAGGTCATCGTTTTTTTTTGTATGAGGTTCCTGTTTTCCCTCTTTGATTGGTCCAGCGAATATGGATGTTGTTTGGAGGTAATTTGCAATCTCCCTGTGATATCTGGAGGAATTTTATTGAAGTTGGATCCATATTTGGAGCCTTTTTGGGTGTCTACCATACTCACACCTACCAACTGGAAGGGATTACTGGATCCAATATTGGTGCTTGGGAAGGCAGAGATAGAGGAACGCTTCTTAAAACCTTGGACAGTTCAGATAAGCCAATATTATCAAAAGTTTAAGTGGCCTTCAGTTTTTTTTTGTGTTAATTTGACTTTAAAGACATTTGTATACATACATATTTTTTTTTAATTGGGAAGTTCTGATAAATACCGCCCCAAATTTGGTCAAAATTAATTTTTGTTTTGGAATTTCTTTATTATAAGCGCAAGATTATATTTTTAATTCATGCCCTGCCTGATAAAATATACAACAGGGTCATTATTACTTCTGATGTTTACGCTATTATCTATAATTATTATTATTCTAAGTTGATGCGTTTTAAGCGTTGTTAGGACGACGTAAGCTTACCAAGTCTAGTCCCTATTCAGGTTCTATTTAAATATACTATTGATTACTTATAAGCGAATCATAATTTATTTTACCAGTAAGCGTAAGAAGTTGAATACTGAGGATTTTAATTTTCCTTTCTCTAACCAAAATAAGGTTGTAGTTTTTTTAACAGGCGTATTTATCATTGCATTGCATATAATTGTGTATATATATATATAATTTTTTTTTTTTTTTTTACAATACATATACTTTTTTTGATAAGTTGGGCTTGATATTTTGTGTTCCTTGTCGACTGACTTTTCCGGTCCCGTTTATTTTCAGGTTACTAGTTTGTTGCTTCTTAGTTCCTGTATTTTTTTTTTATTTTAAACAAAGCAACTGGCGCCCAGGAGTTTTAAAAAGGAAGGTTTTTTTTTTTGCTCCATAGAGAGTATTTCTTTTTTTTTTGGAAATTTATAGGAGAACCCCACCCATCTTCACTGAGTCGGCGAGCCACCCTTAAACAGCTTCTAGGGGGTAGGCTGCGACCTTAGCAGCCCAACAACCGAATAGGTGGTAGTAAATACCTTTCGGAATATTTGTGTTTCAATGGTTCTTTTACAATTTTGTACTTTTCGCATTCAAATACTATTAGTTTGTGATCTGAAATCCCATGATCAAATGTTTCTTCGGTAAAATTGAGGTTTGGTATATCTGAGATAATATGATCAATCAGTGTGTCAGGTGAATTTTTATTTAGTGTTTCATTAATAATTTAATTTTACCGAAGTTATAATTAATGTCCATAAAATATACCTAAAATGTACAATAAATATATTTGCTTATTCAACACCTTTTATTGTTCTTAAGAATGAGTATAATTGTTTAAAATAACGTTTTTTTTTGTTAAGAAAAGTAGTGGATATTTACCGGTTCTGGATCATCCACAATCCACAATTTGGAAGCCCCGCCTCCCATGTAAAGTCCCCATAAGGAGTGTGACGCCCACCCCCCACCTAAATCCCTCCCATCTGAGCTCTGATTGGTCGATTCTCCCCTCCTTCCTGACGTCTGATTGTTCCTGCCCCACCTTAGCTCCTCCTTCTTGAGCTCCTATTGGTCCTCCAGTTGCCCCACTCTAATTTTATTGGACGGCGGCCATTTTCCTAATTATTGCCCCACCCCAAGTACGCTGATTGGTTACCTGTTTAAGTAAGTGCTGCCATCTGCGAATCGGTAGCTTAAGTTACTGATTCTAGTGGCGCCATCTGAAGTTTGCGACAAAGCGCCAAAGCTTAAAAAATACACTCGCCACCGTGAATCGAAGCCACAGTCTTTGTTTTGCGTTTTTTTAATTCCAACGACTTAGCGGTTGTGACCACCAAGCAGTTATCATTTCTTTAGTTAGATATGTAATATACCGGGTGGAAATGAAAACCGGGTCACCTCTATAACTTTTTATTTATGAATAGAAAAATTTGAAATTTGGCTATGTTCTATGGTTCATTAAAACAAATTTTATGTGCATTTTTTATTTTCGAAATCACTTTCGGTTTCACCGCAAACACCATGAACTTTGTTTTTTTAAATGTAACATCCCATATTTTTATTTTAAAAAAGAAGTATTTTTGAGATATTAGTTTTTATTTTTTGCGAAAAAAAATTTTTTTTCAAAAAAAAAAGGTTTTCGAAGTCGGTGAAAATTACCAAAACTAATTCTAAATAATTCAAATACATAAAATAAATAATCGTTATAAAATCCTCTTTTTAAAAAGTCGAATGACCCGGCATCATTGCATTTAAAAAAAGTGAGATATTTGATAAAATCTTCATTAACTAAGTTTAAAAATTAATAGTTCAAGAACCACTTAAATTGTTTTTCAAATTACAAGTTTATTTAGGTATTTGAATTATTTAGAATTAGTTTTGGTACTTTTCACCGACTTCGAAAACCTTTTTTTTTTTTTTGAAAAAAAATATTTTTACAAAAAAAATAAAAACTAATATCTCAAAAATACTTCTTTTTTCAAAGTATTTTAAGTCATGAATAAAAATATGGGATGTTACATTTAAAAAAACAAAGTTCATGGTGTTTCCGGTGAAACCGGAAGCGATTTCGAAAATAAAAAATGCACATAAAATTTGTTTTTTTGAACCATAGAATATAGCCAAATTTAAAATTTTTTTATTCATAAATAAAAAAGTTATCGAGGTGACCCGGTTTTCATTTCCACCCGGTATATCGTATTTTACCTGAGACATTGGTATGTGGGGTGATTAAACTCATAATGTGTGTGTATAAATTTACCTTTATTTTAAATATACATACTTACAAAATATTTACAAAATACAAAATGTACAAAATAAACAAAATTTAGTATGATACATTATATTAAATAAAATAAATATTTTAAAATTATTCTAAAACTAAAACTAATAAAATAAATATACATGTACAAAAATAAAAAAATAGCATTTCAATTAAGTATACTTTGAAGAATCTGCATCATTATTTGGTATATCGTAATGCCCCCAAGCAAGAGTATTTACCCTGTCTTGACAAATATAACGCTTATCATCATTACATGATAATGCTACCTTATTTTGGGTTTGGGAAAAAATTGTGTGATAAATGGATTTGAATAAATTTTGTTTCTTATAAATTTTAATATTTTGAGGATCAAATAGTGTTTTTTTAAAATCATTTTCTGTTATTTCATTTTTAACAACAGACGTTTTTATACCTTTCACTTTTTTAGTCCACTCACCTACTACATCAAATGCATACATTTTGGGACGTAATCCAACAAATTCAATTTTCTTCCCACAATTTTCATCCTTCATTAAACCCAATACTGCTTTATTAATTAGTGGTATTTCGTAGGGATTACTTAAATCAAAATTTGAAGTATCAAACATCTCATTGTTATGCTTTATGTCCATATAAAAATCTTCTGTCTCAATATATAAAATAAAGCTGTCTGTATCCATATAACAAAGCTTAACTCTATTTTCATACTTTATTTTAATAAAATTATAATAAAAATCATACATTAAAAATTTTGAAGTTTCTAACACCGAAAATCCCACATAAATGGGTTTATTATAAATTACTTTAAGTTTTTCTAAATGTATGGCAGCAAAGTTTTCTGAAAATATGGTTGCACTTTTAAAATTAAGTTTGGCAATCATACTTTCAGCTCCTTTACGCTTTCCAATATCTTTCCAATGATTTACCAATTGAATATCTCTTGTTTTATCAACATTCTCTAGAGTTTTCCCAAATATGCTGTTATTCATTAATTTATAAAAATCTTTATCAAAGTCATTTTTAGAATTTTGTCTTAAGCTAGTATTCAAAACAATATATTTCTTTAACCAATTATTTTGTTTAAAACATAAAACCCTATGTATTTTTTTAATTTTTAGGCCATGAAATAAAGCTTGTTTTAAATTTCTATAATGAATTACATACTTTTCTTTATCATATAAATTTACAATAAGCTTTTTGGTGTTAAATTTAGAATTTGGAGGCGAAATATTTTCAGCCAAAAATGGCAGCTCACAGTGTTTATTATGTAATTCTCTTGGGTACTCAATATCGACTTCGAAAAAGTATCCAATTGGCGAATCATCAGAAATATTTGAAATATCTAAAACGTCAATCTCACCTCCAGATAGCCATTTAAAGCCCCCAATAGGTAAGTATTGAGACATTGCCCACCCGTATAAATTGTTAGCGTCAATGTATGCTAAATATGATTATGTTTTTTGAGGATCAAATTTAGACATGTATTTATTATTCGCCTTCGCATGAAGTAGGCTGCACTGGCAAATACCCCCTCTTAAACCTTTCTTTATCATTTGATACATGTCTAAATCAGTTATTAATTCCAATTCTACATCACTATATTTAAGCATAGCATCCCAACTAAGCCCAGGAGCAGTATAATAATGAGCTGGATCTAAGTCATATGTATTCATACAAATTAATCTAAAATTTTCAAATATGTCAGCCAAAAGTAATACGTCAGTCTTAAGATATATGTTTGAATAGTCTCCTAAGTTTTTACACGAAAAAGATGTCCAAACATTAATTGCATGCCGGTAGTCATCTTCTGATATGTTTGAATTAGTTAATGAATTAAAAAAATGATTTTTTTCAGGTAATTTTTCATCTAATAATTTTTCCATTGAATCTAAATAACTATACGGAAATACTCCTTTTTTAGTAACCAATTTAAATTTTTCCAAAGCATTAAAATTTGTTTTTAAATGATAAAATTTTTCAGATGTCAAATTTTTTGCCAATTTATCCAAACTATAATTCATAAATTTAAATGAATCTAAAAATCTTAATCTAATGTGTACATTCTTCATTTTTTCATTTTTATCCAAATACATATCAAATTTTTCTTTGGTTTGTGCAATGCAATCAATCTTTGGAAAATCTTTATAATTTTCGTCATCTTCTTCATCGTATTCGTAATCATCATTGCTACAAGTAGGGTCCATTTCGTCATTAGTCTTATTTAGGTTACTATTTGCATGTTCACATAATTCTTTTATGAAGAGATGACTATCATATCCTCCCAAATTATGAAAAAAAACAGGTATAAAATTCGGTACCTTGTAATTTAAATTGCACCTTTTATGAGCGGGGCCAATAAATCGACCTGTGAGATGACAATGATCAGCTACCCTATCATCATCCAGAATTTTACCACATATATGATAGTCATCTGTTGCATAAAATACTAATTTATCTAAAGGATCTAAATTATTCATTTTAACTATCGGTTTAAGATGATTTTCATATATTATCTGCGTTTCGTTTTCTATGGATTTTATAAAAACTTGTTGACAATCTAAGCCCGTATATGTTTTAAATATATTAAAGGAATTATTATATGAACACACAATATAATAAGCAAAACTGTAGGGTACATGAATGTGAGTATTTTCGGTGTAACTTGTGCCAGATGGATCAGGGTGACATGTTGAAATTGGTTGGATTAGTGACTCAAAATCCGCATAAATGCAAAATGGTACTTTCATTTTATTTTGATAATTTTGAAATTTTAATATATTGCCAGGAATTAAATCGCCATTTTTTTGTAATTTTAAATCTTCTGACGGAAGAATTGTGTAAACATGGCTACAATCATTTAAACAATGCTGATCTAAGCGTAACTGAGATGAAAAAAGGTTAAACAGGCATCACACAAAAATGTCTTATGTTCATAGGATGATACTTGTGAAGAAATTAATCTGGATAGGTTTTTGATTAAAATGTAATGACTTTTTGTGCCTTCTTCAATGTATAACAAATTAATATGTTTATTTTTTTTATTTTGTGTAAGATGAATTGGACCTACTACTAAGTTTTTATTTAATTTTTTACTAAACTCTAAACCATAAATATTTATACTAATATCATTTAAAACTTCAATTTTTTTAACATCGTCTAATTTAACAGGAAAAGTAACACCTTTCAAATTTAGAACATCTTCATATTTTGGGTAACTCGTTTTCCTACTTACGTTGTGTTGAGATAAAGAGCCGCAACGATACACCAAGCCAAACATGCATCATCAGCATTTTGAATATTGATGCATGCCTTTTTATTATCAATATCAGATGGCAATTTCATATATGAAGATCCTTTTAATGGTGTATATTTATTGATGTTAATTTCCAAATGTGACACCGCATAAAAAGCCCATCCACTATCTTTTTCCTAAAATATATAAATGAATAAAATACTTATAAACCATTATGTTTAATAAATTCTTACTTGAAATTCTTCGCTTTTCGTTTGGAGTACTTTGCACCAGTTTTTATACAAATTCCCAATATCACTTGATTTTGTTACAATAGTGAATTTTGTGATAAAAGATTTCAATTCAGTTTGGATATTTTCATCTGTGCCATTAGGTTTAATAAAATACCCAAACAATTCCAAATTTACCTTAATGCTGGTATTTTGTACTGACTCTTTAATGCAATTATATACTTTATTTTTTATATGATCTAAAAATGTAACAAAATCAATATCAATTGGTTCTTTTGGTGCGTTTATTTTATAAGTAGCAATACGTTTCTTAAAACTGCTCTTAATACGTATGACACCATTTTCCGTTGATTGGGGAAGATTGCTTTGATGTTTCCTCGATTTTAAATGAGCCGAAAAGAGTGTAGGGTTATTTATTGTCTCATCGCAATGTTGGCAATACTTTTTGTTGGAATTATCTGCTGCATTCGAATTTTTTCTTTTAAGAGTTGGTTTAGGTGTTGAAATAAAAGTGTGGGTATGATTGGTGTACTCCAACGCCGAATTAAAAATTTGCCCACAATCCGAACACAGAATCGATTCGACATGGACAGATCTTATATGTCGTTTCAACGCATCTTCCCTGGAAAAATCTTTATTGCAAATTTTACAAGTAATTCGCATAGATTTTCCACAACTATTCTCGTGCCTTTGTAAATTGCTTTTTGAAGAAAATGCTTTTTTGCAAGTAATGCAATTCATTTTGTTTTAATCTATAAATATAATTAGGTTTAAAAAATTTATTTTAATTGTTTTTATTTAAATTAACTTACCCCAATATAGCAATTAATTTATAAATAAAACACACGTACTACTTTTAAGGACACCAAACTCTAAAAATTGTTAAAAAGCACTTTGTTCTTCGCTCAACGCAATATTGAAATGATCAGCAATATTGTTAGTATGAACATTTTATTAAAATGTTAAATTGCAAAATTGCATTTTACACATTATTAAAGATCAGCATTTACTGACATACTGAGTGTTTCATATTAATTATTTGCAAAAAAAACAGGTAATTTTCAATTAAACAAAAAACTATTATATGCTTTTATAAGTATCTATTTATATAGATGTTTTATTTATTATAAATATGTAAACAGTTGCATAGTTTTGTAACATTTGATTTACTACATATACAAATATATTTTAAATGATTTACACAATTATGTTTACTATCAACTAAAACTTCACAAATTTTTTCCTCTTCTAAATTTATTATACTGTTTCGGGTAAATCTCATTAAAAAATTCTTCTTTTGGTGGCCTTTTACATAAAAAATATCTTGAAAACTATCTGTGTAACTATATAATATATTTTTAATTTCTTTAGTTTTAATAAATCCTGTGCTATATTTTAGACAATGATGATTATTTTCGAGCCAGGTAACCAGTTTCCTATCTTCTTTGTTTAAAGCAAAATATTGTTTTTCCGGTTTAAAGAGAAAAGTGTCGACATCCACACCATTTTTGGAAACTGACATTTCTTTAGGAACAAATTTACCATTTATTGTAAAGCCTTGAATGTCAACTATGATTAAATTAGGTTTAGCCATTTTAGTGTATAATTCGCAAAATTCCGGAAAGAGGTGTGTACTCAACTACTGCATCACTCAAAATGAGGCAATATGCTCTTATATTTTCATTAAATGATGCAGTTGTCTCCATCTCTATTTTTAGATCAACAGTCGAAGATTTTAAACTTTCCTTTTGCTTAGAACAATCAAAGACAAAAAGCATATGACCTTTGAATTGGCTATAATTAAAAAGAGGTTCATTTGTTGCTCGTGCATAGTAACTAGATTGAAATTGGGAGTACATGTAGTACGTTAGGGCATAATTATCCAAATCCATATTTTGTTTCATGATATCATACGGGTAGCACTCTGAATTTAGGTAAACTTTAATGTTTTCGATATTCACATGATCAAATTGAGACATATTTTTATTGGCGGTATCCTTTTTATTATTTTGAAAACCGAGGATGACGTAACGGGGCTTTTCCATGTTTGTTGAAGTTTTCACACTCCATATTTCTTTTTTGGTATTTTTTAGTCCCGGAAGTTCCAACAACTGCCACTTTCGGAAGGGAATTTTTATTGAAACATCCATATTAACTTTTTCAAGCATCTGAAGTTTCACCTCATCATTTATCATAACGTGGGGAATTCGCCATTCTAATTTATTTATTTGAAATTTAAAGTTTTCAGATCCTTTGTAAGCGTTTAAGTCCGTCCTAGAACGAAGTAATACCAATTCTTGTTTCGCATTGATGATTATTTTTTTATAATCCTCACCAAACCCCATAATCATTTTTAAGGGAATGCAAGCAAAAAATGAGTCTTTTTGTTGAAAATGATTTTCCATATGTGGACACCATTCGGCCAAATTTAACACTTTAGATTCTCTTTCCCCGAAGGAAACGTAACCTTTCATCGTTGATGTAATCCCAGGATCTCTAATTTTGTCAACCTCCACCCCATTTAGTTCGTATCTAATTTCTTCAAATAAAAACAAATACGAATTATTTATTAATTTAAAGTCCAAAGTTTGTCCTGCTTCAGGTGTCGGTTTTTTTATTATTCCCTCGAGGTAAATGTAACTCTCACATGGTAAAGTGTACAAGTCTTGATTTTGAATTAATATTCTTATTTCATCATTATTTTCAAAATTTTGCGTCCTGGGCAAGTATGTGTGATATTCCTCTTTTACGATTGTCTCATCAAAAGAAATATCGTTAAATATTTTAAGTTTTGACATGATAGCCGAGAGCTTTTAACAAATTAATACTTTTTAGTGTTAACCGTTTTATGATTTTTTTCTTACTGGCTGTTGCAGACTCTTCTGTCAGCGTTTTATGCTGTTCTTCTTGGACAAATACTATCCCCATTATTTTATCTTAGACCGTTCAATTAATTCAAGACGAACAATGATTTTTTCGTTCCTAAAGTTAACCAGCTCTCCGTTTTGGTCCAAAAGTCTAATTGTTATATTATCAATGGTTTTCGTATTTACTGATAAATATGAGATATTATTAGGTTCAATATTTATGGCAAATCCGGGATCTACCGAAGGAAAAAATTCACGCAACGTATGACCCGATTTATCATCGTAATATGAGCCCGAAATAATATTACATTCAATTCTCACACTTGAAACTTTAATTATTTCGACCGGTTGATCAGAAACGTGCAATTTGTTGGCTTGAAGAATTTGTTTACCCGAAAATCCCAATAGTCTTCCTATCGAATCTGCTGGTTGAAAATCCACGTCATATGTACTAAATAATTCGCACTGTAAAGTATTATTATTCGGTTTTAGGCTAAACGACTTGTCCGGATCTGCAGCGTTTTGGGCATCAGCGGGCAAAATTAAATGTCGTCGCAAATATTTTTCTATATCAGTTATTTCGTAGGAACCAGTTGGGATTGTAATTGATGACGATCCAAAATAAAATTTATTACAACCTTCTTCTATGTTAGGTATCGTATTGAACGTATGAAATGCAATAAGCCCCAAACAATATTCGGCAGAATTCAGCTCAATTGGTGGGTAATAGTTTCTACTTAAAACAGACGTGTTACCTGTTAGGGTGAAAGTACGAGACATGACTAAAAGGACATTGTTAAAAATACTTTATTTATAATAAAAATTCGATACATAAATGACCGCAATTATACGTATTAAATTTTTGATATCTATCGTGATTATACATTATTTCGCTACCTCCAAAATAATTTTGAATTTCTTTAGGTGGTGGTAAGTTACCAAAACTGTCAAAATATTTAACAATATTGCCTTGCTTTCTGTATGCTACCCAATGGGTTCCGGGTCCCGAGTAATTATCCAAATTCACAATTCCACTTTCTCTAAAAAATGGTTTATTCGGTAATTTATCTCGCATAAAAACACCTCTAAAGAATTTAATCTTATATTGTTTATTAAATTTCAAAATGTCCACATCACTAAGTGCTCTGCGGGGTAGCTGACTTAAAAGTTTTTTGAATTACGAAGACAAATTCCAAATCCCTTTCGATATGGCTTTAAGTAGACCCCTGTTCCTTTTTTCCCCAAGGCTATTGCTTCCATTGTTTTATTATGGCGTTCCGCTTCTTGAAGTTTTTTTGAGGCCGTTTTCGTATCCGAAACTGCTTTAGCAATTGCTGCTGTACCTCCAGCCAAACTTCCCAATGCACTAAGTCCAGCGAAAATGGGGATAAGCGGCAAAACTCCTCCGGTTTTGGGTATCGGAATAATGCGCGGAGTTTTTATCTTCTTTCTTAAACCCACATCGCGTACAGCAGCCCTAGCCGCGGCTAATGCAATATTGGTCCCCTCCTTTAATAAGACTTGTGTTTGCTTACTTTTATTGTTTTTATGCTTGAGTCCTTTAATTGCATATTTTGCTTTTTTTACAACACCACCAGTAAAAGAACGATTTTTGGCATTTTTGTTACAGGATCTTATACCCATACCCATACCCAATTTTCGTTTTACTTTCATAGCCGATGCTACAGCCAAGGCACTCGCTTTTTCACCAAATTTTGCATCTTTTGATTTAAATCTCTGCCATGCAGCCTTTTCTAGAACTTTATCTGCCTTATGACGCTCACCCAAATCCATGTTTTGAGAATAGGAAATATCGTGTTGTTTACAAGCCGAGTCCAAAGGAAAAACGAATGTTATGCTTAGTTTAACCTATGATCCAAATGGTTTAAAGTTTAAAAATATATACATGTATTCAAAGTCATTGTACCAGCCCAAATACCAGTTACTTAAAGAGGTTATGTGCTCCTTGCCCGAAATTGGATTTTTTCCTTATTCGGAGAATACCGAAATTATTAACATAAATGATGCCGAAGAAAATTCGATTTTTATTTTTGATGATGTGGCCTGTGAAAATCAACAGAAGATGAGAGATTTTTTTTCTATGGGTCGTCATAAAAGTCTCGATTCGTTTTATTTGTGCCAAACTTATACCCGCATACCTAAGCATCTTATCAGAGACAACGCAAATTTCATCATATTATTTAAGCAAGATGATTTGAATTTAAAGCATGTTTATAATGATCACGTGGGTGGTGATATGAAATTTGAAGAATTTAAGGAATTATGCTCGCAATGTTGGAACGAGAAGTTCGGATTTTTTGTAATTGATAAGGAGAGTGATGTTAACAAAGGAAGATATAGAAAATATTTAGACAGATTTTTTACAAAACTTGTTAGTAACAATTAGTCCTTTATCGAAACAAGTCATACGTAGACCTGATAAAACCTGTTCAAGACCTGATAAAACCTGATAAAACCTGTTCAAAAGCTGATAAAACCTGTCCAAGACCTGATAAAAGCTGATAAAACCTGTTCAAAAGCTGATAAAACCTGTTCAAAAGCTGATAAAACCTGTTCAAAGCTGATAAAAAGCTGATAAAACCCGATAAAACCTGTTCAGAAGCTGATAAAACCTGATAAAAAGCTGATAAAACCTGTTCAAAACCTGATAAAACCTGATAAAACCTGTTTAAAAAAAAAAGGTTTTCGAAGTCGGTGAAAATTACCAAAACTAATTCTAAATAATTCAAATACATAAAATAAATAATCGTTATAAAATCCTCTTTTTAAAAAGTCGAATGACCCGGCATCATTGCATTTAAAAAAAGTGAGATATTTGATAAAATCTTCATTAACTAAGTTTAAAAATTAATAGTTCAAGAACCACTTAAATTGTTTTTCAAATTACAAGTTTATTTAGGTATTTGAATTATTTAGAATTAGTTTTGGTACTTTTCACCGACTTCGAAAACCTTTTTTTTTTTTTTGAAAAAAAATATTTTTACAAAAAAAATAAAAACTAATATCTCAAAAATACTTCTTTTTTCAAAGTATTTTAAGTCATGAATAAAAATATGGGATGTTACATTTAAAAAAACAAAGTTCATGGTGTTTCCGGTGAAACCGGAAGCGATTTCGAAAATAAAAAATGCACATAAAATTTGTTTTTTTGAACCATAGAATATAGCCAAATTTAAAATTTTTTTATTCATAAATAAAAAAGTTATCGAGGTGACCCGGTTTTCATTTCCACCCGGTATATCGTATTTTACCTGAGACATTGGTATGTGGGGTGATTAAACTCATTTTATGCTTGAGTCCTTTAATTGCATATTTTGCTTTTTTTACAACACCACCAGTAAAAGAACGATTTTTGGCATTTTTGTTACAGGATCTTATACCCATACCCATACCCAATTTTCGTTTTACTTTCATAGCCGATGCTACAGCCAAGGCACTCGCTTTTTCACCAAATTTTGCATCTTTTGATTTAAATCTCTGCCATGCAGCCTTTTCTAGAACTTTATCTGCCTTATGACGCTCACCCAAATCCATGTTTTGAGAATAGGAAATATCGTGTTGTTTACAAGCCGAGTCCAAAGGAAAAACGAATGTTATGCTTAGTTTAACCTATGATCCAAATGGTTTAAAGTTTAAAAATATATACATGTATTCAAAGTCATTGTACCAGCCCAAATACCAGTTACTTAAAGAGGTTATGTGCTCCTTGCCCGAAATTGGATTTTTTCCTTATTCGGAGAATACCGAAATTATTAACATAAATGATGCCGAAGAAAATTCGATTTTTATTTTTGATGATGTGGCCTGTGAAAATCAACAGAAGATGAGAGATTTTTTTTCTATGGGTCGTCATAAAAGTCTCGATTCGTTTTATTTGTGCCAAACTTATACCCGCATACCTAAGCATCTTATCAGAGACAACGCAAATTTCATCATATTATTTAAGCAAGATGATTTGAATTTAAAGCATGTTTATAATGATCACGTGGGTGGTGATATGAAATTTGAAGAATTTAAGGAATTATGCTCGCAATGTTGGAACGAGAAGTTCGGATTTTTTGTAATTGATAAGGAGAGTGATGTTAACAAAGGAAGATATAGAAAATATTTAGACAGATTTTTTACAAAACTTGTTAGTAACAATTAGTCCTTTATCGAAACAAGTCATACGTAGACCTGATAAAACCTGTTCAAGACCTGATAAAACCTGATAAAACCTGTTCAAAAGCTGATAAAACCTGTCCAAGACCTGATAAAAGCTGATAAAACCTGTTCAAAAGCTGATAAAACCTGTTCAAAAGCTGATAAAACCTGTTCAAAGCTGATAAAAAGCTGATAAAACCCGATAAAACCTGTTCAGAAGCTGATAAAACCTGATAAAAAGCTGATAAAACCTGTTCAAAACCTGATAAAACCTGATAAAACCTGTTTAAAACCTGATAAAAGCTGATAAAAAGCTGATAAAACCTGTTCAAGGTCGTACACCTATTTATATAATATTGATAATATCTTGCTAAAATGAATAAGAAAGGCGTTGAGGTTAAGAAAAGTTTAATTAAAATTCAAAGCGACATTAGGAAAAAGGTCCTTGCCTTAAAATTTGGACGATCTGATGCAGAAGAGCAACTGGCTAAATCTTATAAGCCAATCTTAGAGCCATTAAAAAGAATTTTACAGCAGTCAGATAAAATTTCAGTTAAAGCTGAACCGAAGGAGGATCCGAAAGAGGAACCAAAAGAAGAAAAATTGGAAGCGAATAATGATGAATCATCAAGAAATTATAAACGAAAAGCTACTTCTAACAAATATAAAGCACCTATTAAAACACCAAAATTGACAGATACTGTATATGAGGATGTGGTACATGATGACTTGGATGATTATGTATTTGAGGAGGAGAGACCATTCTATCAATCATATCTTGAAGATGTAAGACCTGAAGTTTATGATCAGTTTTTAGAAAAATTTGATGAACTTCCGAAGCAGTACATTAATGGTTTAATGAAAGATACACAAGATGAATATGATACTACCTATGGCATTATATATAACCCACTTGCGGAAAAATGGCAAATTGGAAAATCTAACATTGTGTTAAATGGTGCAGATTTGATTATTGAAAAGAAGATCTACAAAGGAACCCCAGGTCTGTATGAACTTTTATTTAAGAAAGATCCTGAGGGATTTAATAATAATGATAAAGAAGCATATAAGGAAATATTGGAAAAGAGTTCTGCACTGAGAAGAAACGGTGATCCAAGTCAGCAAATTAAAGGTTCAAAGTCTTACAAATATCAAAATATAATAAGACCTTTATTTGTCGAACAAACTCTTACACCGGTCCTACAACAAGAGCATCACGATATAGAATTGGAACCGGCTTTTTGAAATTAACGCAAAAACCATTGGAATATTTTTACTGGGACGACCCTAATGAGCTTGTAGATCGATTGTGTTTATTACATGCGTCAAGAGGGGTGGGCAATAATTCTCATGAAAACGAAATTATTAGAATTGAGGAAGAACTTAGAGAGGCAAATTTAATTTTATAATTCACATAAATAGGTGTGCTAAATCAAAAATATCCAGTTATCATTTATGATTGACATCATGAGCGTCGATAAATTTGGACGTCACTTAAAAAATATCAATTCGATAAAACCTGAGGCTTTTTGTTTACCAGAGATGGGAATTTTAATCTTGAAAACAGACGATTAACAGAACTATCAACAAGAATCGATTCAATGGATGCAGTAAATAAGAAATTCGTTGATGATTTAGAATTAGAAATAATAAAAAAAATAAACTTAAAAACCAATTTAAAAAATGAGCATAATGAAAATATAAACAATATGTTAAAAGATGTTAATAAGTCCATGAGTAAGAAGATTTCTAGTTCTGAGATGAAAACTAATCAGCTTATAGCAAATTTAGAGAAAACTCTCGACTCAGTTTCAAATGAACTTCTCTATCAGATGGATTCAAAAATCGATAAGAGTATAGCAGAAATTAAATCGTACATTCACAATCAATATTTATATCAAGAAAAATGAGCGACGTAAAGCAAGATATTGTAAATGAACTTCATAAACCAGCTAGAAAAAAATTTCAAAGACGAAGAACTATTATAAAGGGCATTGATGATTTATGGCAAGCGGATTTAGCTGTATTTCAACTTTACGCACGGGAAAATAAAGGATTCAAGTATATTTTGGTTGTTATTGATTGTTTTTCTAAATACTTATGGGCTGTTCCTGTAAAAGATAAAAGTGGATCCACCATAACAAACGCGATGATAGCAATATTTAAAATGGGGAGAAAACCTTCAAATTTGCAGACAGATCAAGGCAAAGAATTTTACAATAAAAACTTTTCAAAACTTATGAAAATCAACGGAATAAATCATTATTCAACATTTAGCATCATGAAGGCGTCTATTGCTGAACGTGTTATTCGCACATTGATGGAAAAAATTTACAAACACTTCAGTTTAGCTGGAAAGTATAAGTGGTGTGATGTTCTGGAAAAAATTATCGAATCTTACAATAATACTAAACACACAACAATAAAAATGAAACCTGCTGACGTTTAAAAGATAAATGAATATATTTTATTAAATACAGTTTATTCTCATATAAAAATAGCCGGACGTGGTAAACTAAATGTTGGTGATGTCGTAAGAATTAGCAAGCAAAAAGCGGTTTTCGACAAAAGTTATTTGGTAAACTGGACCACTGAGATATTTCGTGTAAAAAAAATGAATATAACCAATCCAATAACGTATTTATTAGAGGATATGCCGGGCCAACCCATAAAAGGAGCATTTTACTCGGAGGAATTACAAAAAGTTAAACAAGAAGATGCATATCTCGTTGAAAAAATTATTAGAAAAAAGAATGATAAAGTGTTTGTCAAGTGGCTCGGGCTTGATAAAACTCATAATAGCTGGATTAGCAAAAATAATGTTTTGTAGTGTTGAACTTGTTTTCTTGGAACCAAGCACGATTTATTAACTTACTTTTAATGTTATTAAATTTAAATAATTTATTATGATAAAAAATGTTTACTTACCATGTTTAATTTAATTTTAGTTTGTAAATTAGGATAAATAAATTTAAAAATAAAAAAAAATAAAATTTAAATATGCATTTATTTATAAAAGATATAAAAAATAAGACATAAAAATTAAATATAAAAATTAATCCTTAAAATAAAATAAACATATTTAATACAAACGATTTGTGTGCAAATTTAAATTTAAGAGATCCTCAATTTTTTTCTTTAAAAATGAATTAAACTTAATATACACCTCGCACAAAAATGGTCGAATATCCTCATTTTTATCATCATTGATTTGTGCTAAAATATCAGAATTCTGGACCTCAAACCGATTATCATTCAGGACCCTGCTGTATACTTGGTGGAGGAAATCTTCGAAGGGCTGCCAATTTCGGACTCCCACAATGTTGAACCTCTCCAGATAAAATAGGACCATGTCTTGCAGGTTTTGGAGCGACTGCACCCCCAGATAGAAAGCTATTTTCTCGTCCACGTCAATCCTCTTAAGCTGGGCCCAGTTGCTCTGGATGTTCACCACGTACTCGGTGAGGTTGATAACATCTTCCCCCTTACTGTTCATGGTATTTATCATGTTCGGCACGAAGAATAATAATTCGTTAAAGGTGCTTCGATTGAACCGAACATCATTTTCGTACCCAGTTTTCGATATCAAAACAACTGGCTGGAAGCTGTTGAAGGGATCCACTCCAAATCTAATCACCTTCGATCCGCAGATGTTAAGTGGGTAGACTTCCTCAAATAACAGCCTCCAAGTTTCATATTTGATCCCATAATCACCGGACTTGGGTTTGTTGAGCTGTGGTGATGGGAACGCTTTTTCTACATCGGCATCAATTTTTTGCAGCTGGGATGGTGTTAACTGCCAATCGTCCTGGAGGAATGAGGATGGTTCGCAAATCTTGTGCTTCCGTTCTTCTGCATTGGAGGTAGAGGGTCTCGGTTTGTAGTATGGATTGAAGTTGGACATCTTTTTCGACACTTTTGAATTCTTCTTGAACATTTTGCTGACTGTTGCTTCTTGGCTGCCGTTGCACGATACAAATTGGAACTATTTTCTGCATAGTAAATGTTCAATATTTATACTGATTTTTTGCAAGATTGCAATTTAAACACCATTCCATTTCACTCATACACATGTCACATAAAAATAAAAATTTAGTAAATAATAAAAATTCCATTGCATACACTTGTTAAATAATTCCCAATTATTGGAATGAAGTATTTTTAATATTTTATATTATGTCCCAATTAAGTATAATATGTATTTAACATTACAAATTATTAAAAAAAATATTGATTTTCTTACATAATTCTGAGATATACGCAGTTTACACATGGCTGCAAAGTTCAATGAAATATTTTATGCTGATTAAGATATTAAATACCTCAGCACTTCAAAACATTGCAACTTATTTTTTATACACTACCTACGTTTACATTATTTTGAAATGGATGCATTTTATTGTATAAGTTTAAATAATTCAAAAATGAAAATAAATTTGCTTCCTCTGCATATTAACGTAATTTCAATCACCCAAGTTCTAATATACAACCAATATGATAATCTGGCTCTACGTATAATAATTTTTGGGTTTTTACCAAATTTTAAGATAATTATTGCGTAAATATTTAATAAAAGTAAATTACACACATCCTTGATGAGTTTAATAACCCCACATACCAATGTCTCAGGTAAAATACGATATATATTACATATCTAACTAAAGAAATGATAACTGCTTGGTGGTCACAACCGCTAAGTCGTTGGAATTAAAAAAACGCAAAACAAAGACTGTGGCTTCGATTCACGGTGGCGAGTGTTTTTTTTTAAGCTTTGGCGCTTTGCCGCAAACTTCAGATGGCGCCACTAGAATCAGTAACTTAAGCTACCGATTCGCAGATGGCAGCACTTACTTAAGCAGGTAACCAATCAGCGTACTTGGGGTGGGGCAATAATTAGGAAAATGGCCGCCGTCCAATAAAATTAGAGTGGGGCAACTGGAGGACCAATAGGAGCTCAAGAAGGAGGAGCTAAGGTGGGGCAGGAACAATCAGACGTCAGGAAGGAGGAGAGAATCGACCAATCAGAGCTCAGGTGGGAGGGATTTAGGTGGGGGGTGGGCGTCACACTCCTTATGGGGACTTTACATGGGAGGCGGGGCTTCCAAATTGTGGATTGTGGATGATCCAGAACCGGTAAATATCCACTACTAATCAATATCATCAAGCATTAGAGTAACAGCTTGCTTAAGAGCCATTTCAAATTTTGTATTGTCCAATATTTCTTGCTGCATAACTTTTACAGTTTGATAAACATATCTTTTTTTTTTCTTCATTTTTTATTTTTTTTTAAATTATTTTGCCATGCTCGATCAATATGCCATGAGCAATATAATTGGTGAGGAACTGGACCCATAACTTTTTCCCATGCATTATAAAACACATTTGTAATATCGCTCATAAAGACATTAGGTTTAAGTTGATTTGTTTGAGCTTTAATAATTTTAAAAAATATTTCAACAATTAGAGTATCTTTTCTATTGCTGAACATGCACGCCCCTGGAAATCCTTCTCCAAATTCATCTATTATCATAACAGTTGTTAATTCAAAATCGTACACATTAAGACCATGTGTGCTGTCTACTGTTATAATATTGTTTCCAAATTTATTTAACATTTCCTGCTGTGATTTGTTCATAAAAATTAGAAAAAAATCTTTTTTTTTTAGTACTTCATGATTATGCCCTTGTTTTTTATAAAATATATATTGATTATCAAAATTCCTGAATTCCTCCACCCACAAATCCACACTTTTGGCATCATTCGGATGACGAATTCCATCATGTAGATTTATGTTAAAACTGGTTTTGATATTGTTTAAATCATTTCTTGTTATCAAATCGGTTCTCGTTAGCTTATTTTCAAGAAACTCACTTCGGTTTGAGTCCAATATCCTACAATATAAAGTATATTATTATAAAACATAATTAACTTAATAAAATGCATACTTGGCTACAC
Organism: Stenus bimaculatus; assembly: GCA_963971135.1. Lineage (NCBI taxonomy): Eukaryota > Metazoa > Arthropoda > Insecta > Coleoptera > Staphylinidae > Stenus > Stenus bimaculatus. The sequence goes on along the minus strand of CAXARA010000488.1, from coordinate 50,653 downwards.
TGACACCTCCTGATAACTTGGTGGATATATTTGCTCGATCTTCCTTCGGAATATGAATATGTTGTATATCCAGACTATGACCATAATGAGTGCTGTGGTACGTGATGGAATATTTATCATTTTGTTTTTTCAAAATAATTTGGGAGGTACATAAATGTCCAATTTTGGATAAACCCTGACTTTTTCGAGCTCTTTTTCTATCAGTCTTTTCTAAATATATACCTAAAAATGTAAAAACACATGTATATCACTGATATACTAAAATTAAATTTAATATAAAAAGAAAGAGACAAAGCTAAAGTAAATGAACCAAAAAAGGCTACGGATAAAATAGCAGTAAAAATGGTTTGGAACATCAAATGCAAGTCAATGAGCCTGAGACAGATTAAAAGGAAAAAAATGATTAGGCTAATTTTATTAATGTTTTATTGATTTAAGTATTTTTTCTATATTAATATCTTTTATTGTTTCATTTATATTATAAATTATTATTTTTAAAAAAATGAATTTAATAAATAATTGTAAAATCAATCTATGTAAATATTATAAATATCAATGTTTGATAAGATGTTAGATTTATATAATTTTTCCAAAGATTTTTAAGATTTAGATTAAATAAATTAGTGGTACTAACCTAATCGGTTGCAATTATAATATGTGTGGTCTTCTACTTCATTTTTATAAAAATCAACATTGCTATTTTTCCGAATATTGTATATCCAACTTTCAACTTCTAGAAGAAAATATAAATTATTTTGGATAAGAATATGTAATATGTATATTACTGTTACTCTATAAATATACTACGTACTTACCTTCCATTGTCTTAAATTCTATTTGTTCCTCATTCATAATAATTTGATGTTCATGTTGTAAATGGTATCTAAGCTCATAGGTATACTTAAATGAACATTTACACCCTTCTAAACACTTATTGCTAAAATAATTAAAATCATACTTCACAATATTTTTAACTTTATTTTTATGAGTTTCCAATAAATGTCTATTGAAATTACTTTGACTTGAAAACGTTTTTTCGCATATTAAACACATAACAACCATTTTCGCGTTTATATTCTACGTACGTATAACGTAAAATATAGCAAACACTACTTTTTTAATAAAGTAAATTCTTAAATAATAAATTACACATATAATTTTAAATTGCTAGTTTGTACCTTTCGATATAGAGGCGCTGCTGTGAAGATGAAGAAGTGGCAACGCTGGATTGGCTTTGGACATTTAGGCGCTCCCGTTTTAACCCACTAATGTGTTGTTACACCAATCATAAAGCAGATTTAAAAAACAGAGTTGGCATGAAGTTGGCGAGAATCGACATATGCCGACATTAAACGAAAGATCACGCTTTAACTCTACGATTGTTTATGATCATAAAGCTGTCAAAATATATAATTTAATTTCAAATTATTGGGATCTTAAATTTATAGTTAACCTCGGTTTTAACAAACAAGGAAAACGAAAATGAGTTCTGACATTGAAATGTGTGTTTGTACTCCCCCAGAAATTGCTCAACTGGCACAAGAAGCCAATAATAAAATTTTATATTTTGACAGTGACGTTTAATTTTTAATTCGCATATGTAAGTTATTTTTTTAAATATTAATAGTTATTTATCCAACGAGTTGGTTAAAAGGGGCGATTAATAATCGAGAAATTTTAAAGCACGAGCGAAAAGCGAGTGCGTTAATTTTCGAGAATATTAATCGCGTTTTAACCTACGAGTTGGTTACAATATTTTTTCGTTGATCGTGTATTTGATTAACTAGAAAAAGCTATTATTTTTACAAGACTTTTTCGAAATGTCACCATTACAAAATACGAACCCGATCGATCATAACGGAAGTCGAATTAAACGAACAGGGTTGTCTATTATCAGAGAGTTCTATAGTCAATTAATGAGGACTTGACATATACATAACCTCACTTTTATAAAATAAATATAAAATATATTGGCGTACCAATTATTTGAAGTGTATTTAAAATTACATGTATTTATTTTATTTATAATTTTAATTAAGTTAAAACAAATTAAATTAACTTAATATTCACAATTGTCGTATACTTCGTAGAAAATTTCGTTAGAAACATCATCAACAGAGGGCACCTCCAAAATCATACATTAAACAAAATCATGCATTAATAGGGGTCATTAATGAATGATTTTGTATACATTAAAAATACTCCTAATACAAATAATTCTATTAAATAATATACATATAATACATAATAAAAATAGTAAAAATAATTAAAAATTATAATATAAATATCATTTTTCTCATTTCTTAATAAGTTTTCTTTCTCTGCCTCTGCTACTAACTGTTACATGTTTGTCAGTCTCACTATCATTAACTAAATGGTTTAAGGGCAAATTATCACTGTTAGAATAAAAACTTAAGATTTCCGAAACAGGTAAGAAAGACCGACGTTTTTGTCTAATAGATCTAAATGTTCTTTTTTCCTCAAGAGCTTCTAAATTAACATCTTGGTCTTCTAAAACATTATTCTTCTCAACTTTATCATCACAACCCTCTTCTTCATCTTCATCATAGTTCCTTTTTGAATTAGAAGCAGTTCCATTAAGCACAATATATCTTTTTTTAACTGCACCGGTATCGTATTTATGTTTAATCGGATCGATTTTCTTTCTTACTATCGGCCGAGATAATCAATTCAGAACTGCTAACTTCTAATTGATTATTGATTATTAGAAGTTAAAATTAAAAAATCATTCAAATTTTCAACTTCCAAAGTCCCCTTGGAATAGTCTATTGAAGGAACTATGGAAGAATCAAAATATGAATGTTTCTTAAAAGATTGAGGTATCATATAAATTTCTTCTAAAGACTTGTTCTTAGGAAGAGTACCTAAAACAGCGGCAGCATTTCCCCTTTGAATAGCAATGCTTATTCGTTGAACAAGAAATGAAAAAGACCTAGGATCTTTAGATACAAGATAAACAACGTTGTGATTTCACGCGCCCACGTGTGTGATATGACCGTAAGTGACGTAACACCATCCCAGCCAATGAACCACCGGCTTTTAACGTCTGCCGTGACGTCACTCAAATTAGCTCAAAAGGCTTGCGACTTGCGAGTTTCACATTTTTAGTTTCCGCTCGGCAGTGTCGCAGTAATCGTACACTACGTTCGTACGGGCGGTTTTATGTTTACATTGACTATTGATAACTTTTTGTTTACATGCGTGTTTTATTTTTTAATTTAATCACAAAAAATGGATTCCAGAATGCTCAGCAGGCACGATAGAAATAATCGTAAGATTTTATTTATTTATTCATCACCACAAAAATTACTCATTTATTTTACCGGCGATACGTTTGCCAGCGATGAGTTTTTTTATATGTAATTCACCATAAGAGGTTTTTTGGGAATAACTTTTGTTCTAATTAACTTACATCAAAAATAAATATACCATATTAAAGCCCCATAAGCTGGTACTAACCGCTTTGCTTGTCCGTTTAAAATAAATATTTTACAGCCCTTCAACTAAAACTCAATCACGAGTTTACACATTTTTAATTATTATCGTACAAAGACAAATGATATGTCAAAATATAGCATTTGACCTGTAGATAACAATAGTATTAGTCACTATGCTTGTCCGACCCAATTAAGCGAGTAATTAATAATAAAAGAGTTTTTTTCAACATTTTTTAACTTTAAACGGGAATTACTCTTTACAGGTAACTTGCACAAAAAGATAATAACATCATTAGATACAGCATTAAATTTTGATTAAATCCGTTAGAAATTAATTTACCAGAAGCCAACGACAACTTTAAAAATTTTCATGATTTTCATGATGAAAATTTCAAAATTACTATACAATACATATCGGACCTCGTATCGGACCCATTTTTTTGAAAAATAATATTGTAACAGTATACCGGGTGGCCACGAAACTAGGGCCTGCAATTTCTTTATTTTTGAAAATAAAAATTAGAAATATTATATAGCATGAAAAAGCTCATATATTCAACTAAAAAAAAATTTCAATTTCACTTCCGGTTTCACCGAAAATTACATCAACTTTCTTATTTTAAATGTAACACCCTATGTTTTTATACTTATTATTAAACATTGATAATTTCCAACTATGTTTGTGGCAAATTTTTTTTTCTGAATTTTCAAAAAAATTTTGGATTTTTTTTTGGTTTTTTTTAAATAAAATCTATAAAAACTACTCTTAAATAATTTAAAAAAGTAAAATATATTGTAAATTATGAAATTCATTCAGCCGTTTTTGAGGAAATAATTTTTATAATTCGAAAAATGCGTTTTTTGCAAATATCTTTATTTTTTAAATAGCATCATAGTGAGGCCAACTTATTAGCAATAACGAAGATTTTAGAGAATTTGATTTATTGATCATTTTCTAGTTTTACTAATGCACTTTTAATTTCTTTATATTCAGTCATGATGGCATTAACTGCATCAGCTCTTGCTGACCACCTCGTGTCAGATACTCTTTTGATAGATAGATGTTTTTTATTATCTTTGAATAGTTCTTCCAATACATGCCAACGATGCGTTGAAGCGGAGAGGAAAACAGTTATTTTGAACGATTTCAAATAATTCTGAAGCTAGTCTGCAGCATTCAGCAGCATAATTTCCGACTAAATTTGAGGAGTGGCATGAACATGGAATAAAATGAGCTGCATTGCTTCTGTTTTTAATACGGACTTGCAGCCCGTTATATTTCCCTGACACGTTCGAAGCATTGTCATAACTCTGACCTCTGAAATATGAAATATCAATTTTCATGTTATTTAAAAAATGTAAAACAGTTGTTTCTAAACTTTCTGAAATATGTGAATATATAGGTACAAAGCCCAAAAATCTCTCAGTAGGCTTTCCATTGGGTAGTAAATATCTAATTATGACTGTTAGCTGGTCTATATGGGAAATGTCTGGCGTTGAGTCTAATATCAGGGAAAATATTTTGAAACATGCAACTCTTTTAATGTAACAGATCTAACTTCATTTCCAATTATGTCTATGATTTCATCGCAAATCAAAGATGATAAATATTTCTTGAATTTTCCTTATGTACGGCTAAAAATGGATCAAATGCGCTAAGGTATTCTAAAGCGCCTAAATAATTACCATTTCCAGAATGAAATAAGGTGCTATTTGATCCACGAAATGCCAAACCATTTTTTGATAAAAATTTTATTGTAGCTACTACACGTTTTAAAACATTTCTCGAATACTGTTTTTCTTTAGTGTATTGGGTTTCTATTTGGGTATCAATTCTATTGCAGGTTTCGGACCTGTGTAAGAATACAGAAATATTGGAAATATGGTGCTTTGAATTTTCATGTTCGCTTAACCGACTATGTACATTTTGCCAATCATTAAACCCGGTTGTTAACGCTACTGAATGCTTTGAAAATATTTTGCAAATATAACAATAAACTGAAAGAATTTTCGGGCTGTACACAAGCCATTTCCGGTTAACTTTTTCCCCGTTTGCCTTTATTCTATTAGAAACCGCAGTTGTTAATGACCGAATTGTGTCTCTTCTCTCTGAAAGGGCAACATAGTGTTTTTGCTTTTTTGTTGAATTAATATCGTCAATATTTTGATTTGGTCTGTTCTCTATGAAATAATTTTGGAATTGATTAGAAATATATTGAGGCCAATCTGCCAGATCTGAAGGATAAAATTGTAAGTTTTTTTCTTTTACTTTAGCATGATCCGTTACAGACTAAATTTTTTCTAAATTAGTGACACTTATTTCAGCAATTGAAGTTGGAGCTGCCTCACTCTGATCACTTAAAGTTGAAGACGAAGGAAAATTTCTCTCGTTTTTGGAAACCACTGAGATGTTTGTAGGAATTCATGATATATCTTAAAATTTATTAATTATTTGGTATATTTTTGATATTTGCTTAAAACTAATAATTTCTAATTTAATGGATTGCCAATTATTTTAAACTTTATGCTGTTAAATACTTAGGAATCTAAATTAAAATGATTTCAAATGGATACAGTGCGATTAACACAGTTTTTTTAGATAACATAACTGATTCAAAATTTGATTTTTTTTTCGTAAAATATTGGAGTTAACACTAATAAGATATTGTAAAAGGTTGGTGTGATCCATTATAAGGAGATGATTGAATAGGGTAATAAGATAGATACAAAAATGAGTAGGACTAGAATCAAATTCAAACTGCGCTACGCACACCCGCTAGAACCAATGTTCACGACCACGTGCAAGGTGCAGGTGCAGTTCTCATTCGTGATTTTACAAGTGTTGTAACCTCTTTCGGAATTACGACGTCAGGTATGCTTGGCCTAGGCTATGAGTTGTTTCGCCCGTGCCAAGACTTTGTGGGTAATTTTCGGTAAACAAAGTTGATCAACCACGATGAGAAATAACAAGACTAGCGACACTTAAATATTTATTACACTTTAAAATTGTACAGTAGGTTTTATTTTCGGAGACTTAGATGTTAAGTGTTTAACCTACGAAAGATGAAACTCAAGAGGCTGACTATACTCCACCTAGATCTAACAAATTCTAAGTTGGTCTTCAAAATTGTTGTGGAAGGGGATTTTTAATTGTCTGGTTATTGGGGAATTTTGGACTTCAGATGGGGTTTTATTTGAATGCAAGGGACAATTGGTTTATTGGTACTTAAGTAAGGGATAGTGAGGTTTATCTGGGAATTATTGGTAAATCCCATAATTTGTAAAGACCGCAATAAAATACAAAGTTTAATAGCGGGAACCATAAAATGGATAAGCTCTAATGGCCTTAAGGCTTCCTCTTTAAGCTATTAACTAATAAAGCAAAATATAAATACATTAAAATAAATAGAAGATAAAAAATATAAGTGTAAAGTATAACCATAAACCATTTTAATGGAATTTACCCTAATATTCTTATTTAGTTAATCTAGTCTGGTCTGGGCTAATCCTATTTGAATACAATCTTAAATGATATGGTCTTATCCTAATTAAATAATATACTCTACATATTACAAAAAATGCATATTACATATTGTATGTTTATACGTATGTTGTGTTGAGGACACAACATGCCTTCCTCCTTGGGGTAAAAAAAAAATATAATGTGGAACACATTATTTTTTTTTTTTTATATATATGTATATATGATATACAAGTAAAAATTGAAAATACGAGGTTAAAATACTAAAATTAAAATACAATCAAATAAAAATATGCAAATTAAGATGCAATTACAAATACTTAAAATAGGAAGATTAAAAACAAAAATTAAAAATACAAGGATACAAATTCAAATGCAAAAATAAACACTAAAAACTTTCGCGCACTTTTACTTTCACTTCAGATTACCTTTTTCTAATTAGGTCTATTGAGTCTGTGTGCTGCTCTTTCTGATAACCTTCCTGATCTTCTGGGTTGGAAAACTGCTGGGGCTTCGATGCCGATGATGGGTTCATCTGGTGCTTCAAATGCTTGAAATGGTTCGGCTGCTTCATTGCGTGGTGCTTCATATACGACTACGCGTGCTACCGGTGCGTGTTGTAAGGCTCTTCGTTCCTCGGGTGCTGCAATTCCTTGGTTCCTCCGGCGTGCTGCTAATCTGCGGCATGAGTATGTGGGGAAACATTTCTGGAACACTTTGTATGCTATCCACGTCGTGAAGCCTATCACCAATGCATAGGGCCAAAATTCTGATGCGGTTTGCGTCCAGGAATTTTCCAGGTGCATCTGGTTGGTTAACTTTATGACGTCGTCGAGTTTGTGGCTTGCAATGTTTAAATCTTCTATGTGTGTAGAGATTTGCACATAGTTTTGGTTTAACTCCAGTGAAGAAATATTTATTTTAGTTTTAGACTTTAATTCGCTACGTATATCTTCGAAAATGTCCAATGCAGGTATGAATTGGCTAGGTAACATGCTGCCTTGAACCGAGTATGTAAAATTACTGAGCCGCCAAAAACCCTTACATCTACCATTTATTGTTAGCATGCCTGTGTCTTTTAATGTTATATCAATTGGGGTACTTTTATGAGTGCAACTAAGAGTAATTATTTCAATATTAGGTATAACAAACAGCCAAGTGTTGTGATTTTCCAATTGTAAAAATATAGAGTTCATTAACTTAACTAGATGTTTATCACAATTTTTTGGTATTTCATTTATATAATTCTGAAATAAATTTACTTCGCAAGTTTGTTCCCGGTGTGCGAACAAGATTGGTTTCGTTTGAATGCATATAAACTTCCCTTTGGAAATTAGCATATAAACTTAGCAAGATCTAACTTTTTACACTTTCCTAGTTCATTCTCTGAAAGTTGTAAATATTGTTGTTTATTTTCATCAACTAGAAGAATTTTGTATTTAGGCATGATTAAAGCATGATTAAAGCATAGTTATCGTTTTCGATTTTAGTAGGAAATGGGCTAATTTTAAATACAGAAAATAAATATGTTTCTATGAGAGGGATATTAATTATGAACATAATTCTTTCCTTTTGATAATAGACTTGTAACTCGACTAAATTTGTAAGAATGTTAGCGTTTTCTGAGTTTAATGGCAGGGGAAAGGTGACACTTCTAGGGATATGGGGCGTTGCTTTAATTCTATTAATTATAAATACTGATTGAGTTATTCTTGAAAAATTTTAAGTCGATTTGCATGAACCTTCATTAGCTTCCTATTAACTTTAATCGTGTAATTCACAGAAGAGTGTTTTTTTAAGATTTCATATGGTCCGTTCCACAGTGGTAAAAGTTTTTTGCTAAGGCCTCTTTTTATAGTTTCATTTTTTAATAAAACTTTGTCACCAACGATACTTCGTTAGAATCCTTGTCATATTGTCTCTTGGATCCTTGTTTGGAGTTTGACAAATTTTCTCTAGCTAGGAGATGGGTTTGGTTCAGTTTATATTTTAAGTTTGATATAAAATCATCATAATTATAAAGAGTTTTCGGTGCTTGCGTTAACGCTGATGGTAAGGTTGCTGGTGTTCCATATATTAATTCAAAAGGCGTATATTTAGTGGCACTGTGTGGAGTGGTATTGTAAGTGAACATGGCTGTGGGAATGTAGATGTCCCAATCGTTTTGACTGCTTTCTACGAAGTGACGAAGATATTCGGCTAAGGTGCGGTGTGATCTTTCGAGCGCTCCATTAGTTTGGGGATGATATGCTGTTGTCTGGATTTGTTTTAATTTCAGCAATTTACATGAAGACTTCGCTTAGAAAATTAGTTCCCTGATCTGTGAGTAATGTTTCAGGAATGCCGTGTTTACAAATAATATTGTTGACAAATGCTCGAGCTACTGTTTCACCTTCTTGATTAGGAATTGGAATAGCTTCAACGTATTTTGATAGCTCGTCTTGAAACGTCAGGATATATTTATTTCCATTTTCGCTCATTGATATTGGTCCAACTATGTCCAAAAATACACGTTCAAATGGTTTACTTGCTACGCTGCTTACTACCATAGGCATTTTTGTATTTTTGCTAGTGAGTTTGTTCTTTTGACAACTTTCACATTTGTCAATATAATTTTTTATGTCATTCTTCATATTAGTCCATTTATGTAATCGCTTGATTCTATTATAGGTTCTTTGTAATCCTTGATGACCGCCTAGTGGCGTATCGTGAAATTCTTTAATTATATTAGTTATTTGCTGATCTGTTAAATTATTATTAAGTTCTGTATTATTGAAACTTGTAATTTCTACGCCTTTAATTAAATATCTAAAGAATATTCTAATTTTGTCCCATTTAACTCTACCATTATCCTCTAGCCGAAGTAAATTGAATTTTGTAACTGAGTTATTATCTAATTCGGTTTTTAACTTTTTGATTCTGTCCCAAATGTGTTCGTAATCATTATTATCGTATTCAAATTCTTTATGAATAATACAAGATAATTTATTATTTAATTTACTATCGCGATTATCTAAGACAATTACATCACCAATTTTGGGTTTTAAAATATTAAACATGTAATTTAGTTCGGAACTGGTATCAAAATTTTGAGCTAAAAATAAAGTTATCGATATGTTTTCGTTAAAATTCATAACAGGTTCTAAAGATTCCTCGACATTGTGATTAATTATGATGTTGTTTTTGATGTGCTATTCGAATTCGTAGTATTCCATTTCGTTTCCGGCTTCAATTGTATAAATTCTGCTGAGAGCATCGGCGTTGGAGTTTAATGTTCCTGGTTTATACACTATTTCTAAATCATGCTCGTCTTACGATAATCTGTACTTTGTTAAACGGTTACCTGGATCTTTCACCTTGAAAACTTGTGCTAGCGGTTTGTGATCGGTTACGACTGTAAACTTTTGGCCATAGACATAGGGTCTAAAGTGATTAATTCCGAATAAAATTGCTTTCATTTCCCTTTCAGTTGTTGAATAATTTGATTCGGCTTTATTCAAAGTTCGACTTGCAAAAGATATTGGAAGATCTAAGCCAATTTCACCTTATGATAGAACTGCTCCTAACCCATATTTACTTGCGTCAGTGGTTATTATGAAACGCTTGGAAAAGTCGGGGTACACTAGAATTGGTGGTGAAGATATAGCGGATTTTAATGTTTCGAAAGCTATTTGACATTCAGGTGACCATAAGAATTTTACTGATTTTTTCGTCAGTTCGGTTAAAGGTTTTGCAATTCTAGAAAAATCTTTGATAAACTTCCTATACATAGTATCCAACTAGGCCTAAAAATGATTTGATTTCTTTAACGGTTGAAGGTGCTCTAAAATTCCTGACAGCTATGACTTTATTCGGGTCGGGTTTGATACCTTCCTCAGAAATTATGTGACCTAAGAAGTTACATTCTTTTCTCAAGAAATTGCATTTTTCTAAATTTATTTTTAAATTGTATTCTCTAAACCTATCAAATACTTCGCACAGTTTAACTTTATGTTCTGGCAGTGTTACGGAATAAATGACTACATCATCGACGTAGACAAAGCATTTAATACCTTGTAATCCAATTAACACGTTATTCATTAGGCGTTGGAATGTAGCGCCAGAATTCTTTAGACCAAATGGCATTCTTTTAAAGTGAAAATGACCTAAGTCTGTGCTGAAAGCTGTTTTTTCGGCGTCATCAAAGTTCATCGGGATCTGATGATAACCAGAAGCTAAATCTAACGTGGAAAAATATTTTGATTTGCCGAGTTGATCCAAAATTTCATTAATATTTGGAAGTGGAAATGGATCAGCTACCGTTATCTCATTTAATTTTCGGAAGTCGACTACTATACGCCATTGCTGTTTTCCGTCCTTGTCCGGTTTTTTAGGTACCAGTAAAAGTGGAGCGATATAAGGAGACTTGCTATGCTCGATAACACCGTCTTCTAACATTTCTTGAATTGTTGTATTAATTATTTCCTTATGAGCGTGTGGCAATCTATAAGGTTTTATATACGTGGGCAGTTTGTTTGGTAAGGTTGTTATAGTGTGTTGCACGGCATTAGTTGTTGTTAATCTTTCATCTTTAAGGTGAATTATGTCTAAATATTTAGTGCAAATTTCAGTAATGGTTTCTAATTCTTCGGAGTTTAGTTTATTTTGACCAATTATTTCTTTTATTTTTGATAATTTGTTTTGAAAGTCGCTAAAGTTAACACTTGTACCAAAGGAATATATAGTATCTGATGAATTTAAAGGTTCTAATTTAATGTCAGGTACTTTGATTACATGATGGTGTTCAGAAATGTTCAATATATTTACATAGCATTCGTTATTTTTAACGTGTGTTAAACAAGCGCTAATGTACAGTGATTCGTTGAGTTTCTGTTTGTCACAGAACGCATCTCCGTCTGCTAAGTTTTTAGAATTTACTTTAATATGTAATTCAGATCTGGCAGGTATAACAAGTAATGATTTTATTTCATGGCTTGAAAATATTTTTATTTTAAAATTATTAATTGTTATTGAATTGTCTAGATATGAAATGATTGCTTGTTTACCTCTCAAAAAACCATTACCTATTATTCCATCAATCTCAATATTTAAACTATCGGGTACTACGTGTAATAATACATCAATTAATTCGTAATTAATTATATTAATCTGAGCTAAAATAGTTCCTAACGTATCTATTTGGTTTCTTGTAATTCCCGTTAATGTCTTTATATTATTTGTATTTATTAAATCTACATTTTCAATTTTTTTATACTTAATTAAGCTTATTTGAGCTCCTGTGTCTATTATCATTTTGGAATAATTATTTTTTATTACATTTTCCTTGAAATTTAAAAATACAACGTCAACATTATTACTATTCACGGATTTATTTACTTGATAATTATTATTTCCTATATTTATCGTTTCTAGACTATTCCTAATATTTCTATTATTAATTATTATATTTTCAACAATTTCGTCATTTATATGATTATCTTTAATTTTAACTTCATTATTATTTAATTCATTATGCTCATTATTATTATTTTCATTTGCCTTAATTGTATTATTATTTCTAAAAATATTACTAAGCCTATAATTGTTATCATTATCTAAATAATCTTCAGGAATATTTATTATAGTATACTCTTTATTTAAATTAGCTTTCTTAGGTACCAAATTATTATTATATTCTTTATTAACATTATTATTATTACTTTTGTTTTTTAAACATTTAATGTAAGTTTAATACCCTAACTTATTACCTACGTTTCCAGATGACCTAGCAGGTACACTTTTATTCGCCATAGCTAAAATTTCCGTTTCCTGTTTCGGAGCGTCTAGACCTACTCTATAATGACCTATTGCTAAATTATTCGAGAGATTAGATACCTGAGCCGCCATAGCTAAGCCCTTATTGTCTACCTCTCCCGAAATATCCCTAAAATTATTCCTATTTCTAACGAAGTTATGACTATTATTGTTTAAATTAGATTGATTGTTGTATTTTGAATTTTCCGACATATTATATTGTTGAAAATTATTATTAGCTACATCGTTATTATTTGAATTAATTATGCCAGAATGATAATAATTATTAGTTTCGGAAGTTGCACGGCTACTTAATTGCTAACGCGTCCAAGGGTCCCCAAGCAAACGTCTACAAATGCACCGGGATGATCGCTCTTAAAGACTGATAGGAATTTAATTACAATATTAAATATGCAATTACAAGAAGAAAAAGGTCCAAAATTCGCGAAAACAAAAATTGCTCACAATTTTTTTTAATTATTTGGGAGGTGGTCGCGAATTTTGGAAGTTTTTCTTCTTGTAATTGCAAATTTATTCAACCAGATATTCGCAAATGTATGAAATAAGCCTAAAAGTAGAAAAACTTAAAACACAAATTGTGCTAAAACTAAAGGCTAAAAAGAAAAATGCTTTAGACAATAATTTCTTCTTTTTTTTTGCTGGATTCAGATTCAAATAAAAAAAAATATGGGTTTCCATTTAAAAAACTCAGTTAGGATTAGAATGACCATGAAGAAGTCCTCCAGGTGAAAACTAACTGTTCTCATTCTGTGGCTCCTTTAAGACTCTTACTTTTGGAGATATTTCGACTATTCACTTTATCTCGACCACCCTGTATAGTGTTTTAGCATATTCAATTTCTTCGCCAAATTTGATCAGTAAGGTATTCAAAAAGTATTAAAACAGTTTTATATGAAAATATAATCTTTTTTGTAAATAAAATAGGTACTACTGTAGTATAGTGAGATAATGTTAAGATTTAAGATTAAGCTAAGAAAATATTAGGATAAATTGTTATTATTAGGACATAATTATATAAGGTTTGTTATGTTAGGAAACACAAGTGCAATATCTAACAAGGCAAAGTTACCAATCGTAACCTTGCATTGTCAGCACTTATAATCAATAAATAGATGTAAGAAAAGGTGGAACAATTAGAATTAACTAGAATTAATTAGAAGTAAGAAGATTTAAGTAGTGTTAAGAAGAATCTCCGAATAAATGAATTATAAGTACCATTGTGTTTAATTCCGTAATTATGCTGGAGAAGAACCCAACCAAAATATAAGAACGACGAAGGATATTACATGGCGATCCTGCCAGTGGCATATTATGGTATGATGATATTAATTAATGGTAATTAAAAAATGTGAAATGGTCAGAATATGTTGAAAATGTGTGTATAATGATATAAGTATATGTATAATAATATGGTACATGAACAAAATCGTAACCACTTAAGCTAAGTATCAAGACAAGAAAAAAGAAATTATTATCAAAATGGGTCAAACACAATCCAAAGACGAAATAATAATAACGCAGGCTGGAAATAGTGGAGGCGTAAGCAATGATGGGTCAATTATTCCAAGTCTAGCTAAAGATGTATTCATCATCGTTGTGGTAATATTGGGAATATTAATAGCAGTCGTATTGGGTATGATGATGGAAAAGAAGATACGCAAGGAAATTGCCAGGAGTGTGGAGAAGGTTTAATGGATGAAACGAACGAGTTCCAGGACATTTTGGACGAGCTCTTAGTCTTCCATAGGAATGTGAAAAAGGACAATGTGAAAAGAAGAAATTTTTTTTTTTTCCTCCTTTTATTATATCTTTCAACGTGATACAATAATATATATTAATACTGGTCAAGCATGACCAACCATTAATTTTTTTCTATCCTAACTACTACTTAAAAAAAGTTTTTTTTTTTTTTAAAGAAGAAATAACATTAAATTAACAAGTAGTAAGTTAAAAAAATTAAATAAGTTAGAATTAGAATTTAGAAATCTTAGAGATGTATTTAATAGCAAAACACATAATGTGGATGTAATTAATGAAGTAAAATTAATTATAGAAAAAATACTCAAGCAATTTGGGGTTTTAAAAAATGTGTTAGAAACTAGGTTATTAGAAGCAAATGCCGAGCAACCTGAATTAAGTATCGTTAAAATTAATTATAGTTCAGACTCGGATACTGATTCAAATTGCTCTGTATTAACAATGGGTGAAAAATTTGAATTAAAAACGGCTTCGAGCCTATTACCAATTATGAACGGTAAAGAAGATGTGACTAAACAGCTCATAGATGCTATCGAGTTATATGATGAGATGTTAAATGAAGAAGGAAAGAAATTGTTGACAATTTATACCTTAAAATCTAGAATTTCTCAAAACGCGAAATTAGGACTGAAATCAAGTTATATTAATAATGCTTTGTTAGTAGCAGACTTAAGAGCGCATTTTGTTTCAAAAAAATCCGTGTCCGCATTATCCACGCAATTACATAATATTACACAAGCAAATAAAAGTATTGGCGAATTCGGTGGAAAAATAGAGGAGTTATTTACTGAGTTAACAATAGCACAGACAAATGGCGATGAAAACGCTAAAGAAGTATTACGCAAGAACGATCATAAAGGCACGAAATTATAATAATTTAAGCGAAGCAATTAAAGGAGCCACGGATGAAGTTTTAACGAAAAATACAGACCAGCAAATGTTTAACATGGGACGAAATAATCGTTTCAACCAAGGTCATATACGGGGTAGAACTTCATCCAATGGTTACGGACATTTTAATAGTAATAATCGAGGTAGTAATAAGTATTTTAATCGGGGTAGCAATAACTATTTTAGTAGGGGTAGTAATAATAATTTTAATCGAGGTAATAATAATAATGGCAATAATAATAGGGCAAATAGAACTCATTTTAATAATAATAATAATAACAGATATTTTAGAGGAAATAACAATAATCAGGGAAGTAGAACTAATAATAATAGTCATCAGCGGACATACGTCATGAACGATGAATCGAGGGAAACCAACGGAGAAGAAGCAAACACTTCTAACGAAAATCAGTTTTTTCGGGCTTCCCAATAACAATAATAATATTAAAGAAGTAATTTTAAATATAAATGGTTTAAGTTTTGTGCGAATGAGATTTGGGATGAATGAACTTTTGTTTTTAATAGACACGGGTGCGTCAATTAGCGTAATATTTACTAATGTAATAAATGGCAATGAAAATATTAATTATGCAAGCAAAATAAAAATAAATGGCATATCAGGTTCAGCAATGACTCAAGGGTCAATAGAACTCGTGTTAGGTATAAACGATTGTATGAATGTGAATCATCAATTTCAAATATTAAATAGATTCGATAAAGTAATGCATGGTGTGTTAGGTTCAGATTTTTTAAAGAAATTTTCAGCAAACAAAAATTTTGAAAATAGCGAATTAACGATAATCTTAGATGGAATAAAAATCACAACACCTCTCGAATCTGAAAAAGAATTATACGGTAATAAAAGATGGCGAGCGGTAATAGATTATAGGCTCTTAAACAAACAAATCGAGGATGATAAGTTCCCACTACCGAAATATGTCAACCAGTGTGTGCTATAACAAGGGCACAAAGCAAAAATAAGCAACAGAGTTCGACGGGTGACTTTGATCATCACGAAAATGAACGGATTGATCACCCGGGCGTCGTGGAGGTATTAAAGCAACCGGAAAATTCTGTAGCACTAAAGTTCTTAACAAAGTTAGAGTTCGAAAAGAAAATGAGAAATCATAATAGGGGTAGCTACCAATATGATAATATAATATATGATAAACTTAATAAGATCATATTTATTCTCCAGTTCGGTCGATCGGCGTCGACACTATGTGCATCGTTGAGACACGTAACTGAAATTTGCAAGAACGAATCCGGAAATATTAATTATAAAGAATGACGAAAGCGAGCAAATTTTAAATATAATTATCAAAGAACTCAAAAGGGCAAAAAAAAATATTTCTATAATTAAGGACATAATAAATGTAACAGATACGGAAACAAAGCAATTAATTATGAATGATTTCCACATGTTACCAACCGGCGGTCATGCGGGCATTAAAAGAATGACAAATAATATAAAGAGACACTACTTTTGGTCGGGAATGCATAAGGATGTAGATACATTTATAAAAAACTGTGACGATTGTCAGAGGTTTAAGCATTCAAAACCAAATGTGCAACCTTTGAAAATTACAACAAGAGCATCAACGGCATTGCAAAAAATTTACTTAGACGTTGTAGGTCCTTTAGAAACAGATGATCAAAATAATAAATATATTTTGACACTGCAATGTGAACTCAGCAAATACGTAGAGGCTTATCCTATAAGCAACAAAGAAGCTGTAACAGTTGCGCGTGCGTTTGTGGAAAATTATATTTTACGATACGGGGTGCCGAACGAGGTTGTTTCTGATCGCGGAACAGAATTTTTAGCAGCCACGTTTATGGAAACATGTAAATTGTTAAACATTAAACAATTATCTGCGACCGCGTATCACCATGAGACATTGGGATCTCTGGAAAACTCTCACAAGAACCTAGGAGCCTACTTACGTATTCAGACAACTAAGCATCCGGGAACATGGGGTTCATGGGTACCATACTGGTGTTTCTCGTATAATAATACGATACACACAGAAACGCGGTATACACCCTATCAATTAGTATTCGGGAAAACATGTAACATACCGTCAAATGTTAAAAACAAAATTGATCCGTTGTACACTTTCGATAACTATCCACTGGAGTTAAGGTATAGGTTGCAACAAGCGTGTTATGAAGCAAAAAATAACTTGATAACATCTAAAGGCAAAAGAAAAGAGACACATGATAATAAAACAAATTGTAAAATAATTAGTTATAAGGTAGGAGAAAAAGTAATGTTAAGAAATAGTGCGGGAAAGAAAATGGATGCGATATTTAATGGTCCATTTACAGTGCTACAAGACAAAGGACATAGTGTAGTGATAAACAAGGACAACAGTGAAGTAGAGGTACACAAAAACAGAGTAAAACTGTATACAAAATAGTGCAAAAAGTTTTGGAAATCCGTGAATACAAAAACCTTTTTTTTCCCCGTTGGGAGGTGTAGTATAGTGAGATAATGTTAAGATTGAGCTAAGAAAATATTAGGATAAATTGTTATTATTAGGACATAATTATATAAGGTTTGTTATGTTAGGAAACACAAGTGCAATAACTAACAAGGCAAAGTTACCAATCGTAACCTTGCATTGTCAGCACTTATAATCAATAAATAGATGTAAGAAAAGGTGGAACAATTAGAATTAACTAGAATTAATTAGAAGTAAGAAGATTTAAGTAGTGTTAAGAAGAATCCCCGAATAAATGAATTATAAGTACCATTGTGTTTAATTCCGTAATTATGCTGGAGAAGAACCCAACCAAAATATAAGAACGACGAAGGATATTACACTACATATAAAAAAATCAAGAAAAATATCACGCAAAGTAAACATATAAATATAAGATTCGAAAATAACATAAAGCTATTATACAGGTAAAGTTTTGAACCAAATTCGTTACTGCCGTATTTAACTGTATTGAGAAAATCGCTCGGACAGGTCAATTTTTGTTTTTAAAATGCCATCTCTTGGTATAAAAAAATATTAATGTGGTCACTGGTGATTTAGCAATGACGTCATCACTGATTTTTTAAATGTAAGCCCCCATTTTTTTAGTCGTTTTTGATAGAAATTCATGTCACTTAAACGATGATTTAAAAAACATTTAAATTTTTAAACATATTTTTGAATAAGAAGCCTTTTTACTTCAAAAAAGAAAATTTTTATTTTAACGAAAAAAGTTTTATAAAACTAAAATAAAATCAATTTAAAGTTACTAATAATAACAAAAGAAATTAAATGTTTAAATAATGCGCATTCTAATGCGAATGTAAAATGTTAAATGTATTTAACAAAGACTACGTTTAGCTCGAGCAGGTCAAGCCAGCTTCAGTTCGGGCTTGATTTGACCTTTTACATGTACTTCAAATGGTAGAGGTAATGCTAAGCCGAATTCAAGCTGGGTTGAGTTGCTCGAGATAAACCTAGTCAAAATTTAATAAATAAATATTTTTTGAATCATATTGAATTAAAAAAAAAGTTTAAACTAAAGTTTAGTTAATTTAAACATATTTTTAATATACAGGGTGTTCGTTTTATTAATGATACAGCACCTGACTTTCGTCTTTTAAATGCAATACCTTGTATATTTTTGGGTTCTACGTTGAATTTGAGTAAACGTTTGTAGAAATTCTTTTTTCATAAATTCGTTATTCTTGAGTTACAAGCTATTGTTTAATGTTAAGTTCGGCGCTGAGGATAAGGTATTATTAACTTTTTATAAATATTAAAGAGTTCTAACAAAAACCAATTGTTTTATTAACCCTGCAGTACTCGCGCGAAAATATTTGAAACAAGTACTCGCGCTGGGTAAATTTGACCCAAAATAACAACCTCATATTTTTAGTGTATTTATCGACTTTTGGCCAACTTTAAAAGGTAGTAAAAGGATATTTTTATATCTTTATTTATTTACAATAAACGGGAATACTCCCTTTACAAAAAAATATGTATTACAATTTACTATTGAGCAGGTATAAAGAACAAAAATTAACATTATCAATATTGCGAATAACACTTTTTTTAAACATAAATATTTGTTGCAAACAAATCACAAGAAGGACTATTATAAATACTGTTTCCGTAACGTAATATTCTTAGAAGTGAACTGTAAAAAGAATAATTATTTTTATGCAAGCCAATCCTGAACAAAGGGTAGTACCTTATATTTGAACCAGAGTGTTGAAAGTAAAAATTTATTTTACCAAGAAGTTCTTCACAGTCAATTTGACTATTAATAATTTTATAAGGAATACATAAGTCATTAATAATTCTCCTAGATTTAAGACTAAGCATATCAAGCTCTAACATTAAATTCCCATAAACGGTATCAGCCCTTGCTATACCTTTTTTCATAAGAAATCGTTCTTAAGAATCTGTATTGCACACCCTCTAAAAGCCGAACCAGATAATCTTGATATGGACTCCGTACAGATGAACCGTATTCCAAAATAGACAAAACCATAAAAAAGTACAGACTTTTTAATATTTCAATATTTAATTCTCTACCTATTCTAGAAATGAAACTGAAACCCCAAGTCTTATTGGCTTTATTGACAGTGTTGATAATATGGGACTTAAATGTTAAAGATGACACAAAACCAATACCTAAATCCGAAACTTGATGAACTATTTCAAGATCATGTTTATTTATTTGATAATTGTAATTTAAAAATTGTTTACTACGATAAAAAGTAATATAATGGCATTTATTAATGTTTAAATGTAAGCTATTAAGTTTACACAACTCAAAAACCCTATTGAAATCATCTTGGATTCTTTCAGCATCTGCCAGAGTCCTCACGACATTTGTTTTTTTTTTGTTTTTATTAAACATCTTCAGATCATCGGCATAAAATAAGTATTCAGAATTAACAATCACATCAGCAAGGTCATTAATAAATAAATTAAACAAAATTGGTCCGAGATGTGACCCTTGAGAGACCCCGGAAGTGACATTTACCACTTCAGAAATGACGCCATTAACTGTTTTCTATTTAAAAGAAAGCTGTGAATCCATTGAACAATATCTTTGCCAAAACCCATTCGATATAGTTTAAATGCTAGTAAATTAAAATAAAATTAACAAAATAAAAAAAACTTATTTAAATTAAACAACTGATTTTTAGAAGTTTTAACACACTAGTGTGTTATTTTACCACAGTATAAATAACTACCAGTAGCGACACTCTCCCGTGTCTAACATTCTATGGTGCGTATCTGGTAACATTGAGTTTAGAACTGCAAATTACAAATGGTGACATTTTTCTATGATCAAAATAATTTTAAAGGCGTCGCCATTTGAATTTAAATACCGTAATTAATGTAATAATTGATGAAAATTGTATATTATTTAATTTAAGCTGCTCAAAATCATCATAAACTTCAATTTTAATCAAAACTTTGCAAATGTATGTTACATTTTTATGGTTAGAAAAAGTGACGTAAATTTAAATTTGCCGCGTGCGTATCTGAGTATACATATATATATCGTCAAGGTCACCAAAAATTGTCCCTTCAAATAACATGTAATTTGCATGAAGTGTCGCTACTGGTAGTTGCCTATACTGTGGTTTTACACCAATCATAAAGCAGATTTATATGTATAATAGAGCATTGGCATGAAGTTGGCGAGAATCGACATATGCCGAAAATAAACGAATGATCACGCTTTAACTCTACGATGGTCTATGATCATAAAGCTGTCAAAGTATAAAATTTGATTTCAAATTACTGGAATCTTAAAATTATAGTTTTAACCTCGGTTTTAACAAACAAGGAAAACTAAAATGAGTTCCGACATTGTAATGTGTGTTTGAACTCCCCCAGAAATTGCTCAACTGACACAAGAAGCCAATAAAAATATTTTATATTTTGACAGTGACGTTTAATTCGCATAAATTATTTTTTTAAATATTAAATTATTTCGAAAAGAGAACTACTTGTGATCGTCGTTCGTCGTGGATAAAGTATAGTATTGAACTCGCGAGTGTTTGCTATTACTCGCTTGGATTAATTATTCCACTCGCCTCGTACCTCGGCTTATGTCGCAAACTTTATTCCGCGCAAGTAATAGCAACTCACACTCGCTCGTTGAATAATATACTATTAACTTTATTCAGTAGCAGTTGAATAAATACATGTTTAACTTCATCGACGGATGGAGATATCGCCATAACATTAAAGTTCTTGTGCACCGCAATTAAAACACCGCCACCTTTACATTTTAAACTTTGGTGATCTATCGACCCGATAAATATTATAATTTTTTAGTCCAATTTCACTGTCAGAAACATCAGACGATAACCATGTTTCGATTAATATAATAATATCATACTTGCAAAAGCTTACTTACGTTTGTAGATAATTCAGTGATTTTTGATCTCAGGCCACCAATGTTTTGAAAATAAATTAATAAATCCTTTAGTTCTTTGAATTGCCATTATTTTTTAAATTCCTCCTCGGGTTGGTAACAATTTTCGGTATGCCGTGTATATATCTGATGCTTAGGTTAACTTCTCCATTATCTTTGCGACGTTCAAGTTCATTGTGAAGTTATTTCAGGTACTTTCTTTCATTATAAGTCTGATCTGGTTTTATAAATATATTATCATTTTTTTTGGGAAGAACATTTTAGGAAGTTGATAGCCTCATCTTTAGAATTAAAAATTACACGGGTTGGACGACAATTATTTGTTTTGTTTCCAATTCTATGTACTTTAAACTTTGTAACTGGGTAACCCAAAGTTTGAGCGATGGATTTTACCTCACAGATATCGTCATTTATTCGATCATCTGTAATGGTTTTCTTCGATTCATTAATATTATATATAATATCATTGTTCGATCGCCGATTTCGTTCTTCAATTTCTTGATTTAAATCCATTTGACTACTACAAGAATTTGCATTGTTTGTTTTTATTAATTCAATTTCATTTTGTAATGCAGCGTTGTTATTTTCTAAATCAGTCATTTTCAGCTTAAGACCACCAATTTCCTCTTGAAAAGTATTTATTATTTATTATTGAATTGATTTTAAATGTATATTAAAGTTTAAAAATGGATTGGCTTTTGTCAGAAGTTTTTAATATTTGTAAAAAGGTAACAGGTAACCGTCGTTTTGCTTCGGTTCGACTTACGCCGGTTGGTGCCGACGTGGGATTTTCCGAGTTTGTTTTCGTTTTGTTTTTAAGAAAAATAAAAAGATATTATTATATTTTTTATTTTATTTTAATATTAAAAGAATATTCAATTCGTAGTTTAATTATGGACGACAATAGTGAACCCAAACATTGTGCATAAGAAGCACGAAAAATGTGTGTTCATTTTAAGCCGATGTCTCTCGAAACGGAACCCCAGCGTAAAACGACGTTTACTTGTAATACCTTATCCTTATGGCCGAACATTACAGAATTGCTTGTAACTCGATAACGAGATTTATAAGAAAATGATTTCTACAAAAGTTTACTCAAATTAAACGTAGAATCCAAAAATATACAGGGTGTTGCATTTAAAAAAGGAAAGTTAGGTGCCGTATCACTAATAAAACGAACACCCTGTATATTAAAAATATGTTTAAGTGGTAGCTCGTTTAAATTAACTAAGCTTTTGTTTAAACTTTTTTTTAAATTCAACATACAAATTAATATCAATAAAACTATCAATTCACCAAATATTAACGCAGAGAGAGTTCAGCTACAACTTAGTTATTACGAATAAAACGAATGAACTAACATTCTTTGTGATTCGTTTGTATTAGAACGAGCTCAAAGACCACACGAAAGATTACGAAAAATAACGATTGTCAAAACTTTGACATAGTATTGCACGAGTATGACATGGTATTGCATGGCATTGCATGAATATGGATGGCATTGCACAAGTATGGCATGGTATTGCATATTAATGTGTCCCGACTATTGCTTAGAGCGGTCTTTTAAAAAGAAACAACTTTTATTAAAATATTTTTTTTAATATCTTGCCTAATTAACAAATTAAATGAAAAAACAAAAGCTAAAAAATAAGAAATGGTTTCTTAAATTATGGAAAAATTAAAACATTACCATCATCCTCAATGGGTACGGATAGAGGCAATTATGATTTTTTAAATGTGTAAATCTTACGTCGACCCTCAGCTTAAAACCCTTATTGGTCTTTATTATTTTATTGGTGTTATTTAAAATAATATTTATTAAAAAGAAAGACGACCGAAAGCACGTTAATTAAATGAATAATTAATGGGTTCTTTTTTTATATTGTTAAGCCGACGTTTACATTTAGTTAAATAGTGACCAACTTGATGTTAAACAAATAGCTGAGTTATTATTTTCTTCTAAGTTGGTTTATAAAAAAAAACTAAATCCAAAATTAATACTTGTACTTACTTGTTCTTAACTTGCAGAATCAAAATCCTGATCGAGCCAAGTTCACTTTTATTTAAATTTCTTTGCTAAAGTATTTAAGGTTTTATTGGGAACTTATTAAAGATTATTAAAAACCAATATTTAATTAATATTAAATATATTAAAAAAAATGTTAATATTAAGATAAAAATAAATGACAAAAAAAACAATTACAAATAAAGGCATTCACTAAAAAATAATCATAAAAAAATACTAATGAAAAAAAATAAGCTTTACAAATTAAAATTTTAAATATAATTTCAACATAAACTTCAAATAAAATACAACTTATTTAAGAACCAATAGAAATCTTAAAACATTCCACAAATCACATGATAAACGAACAAAACAAAAATAAAAAATTACTAACTTTATGAATAAAATCAAATAAACTTCTAATGACAATAAAGTGAAAAAAACGTCACGAACAAACTAAAATGAACTTGAGTGATCAGAGTTAAGAACAAACATTAGTCTAGATCAGAACATTATGGAATTCAATGATTTTAAAGTTTCATTACAATTTATAGACTTTGGCGTCCCTTATATGTCATAACTTACTTAAGTAAAGACGCCAATCAAAGCCTCTTATTGGTTCTTATAATAAAGTAGGGCAAACCAAATTCATCCTTAAGCTCGGGGTGAATTTGGTGGCCTACGCTTAATCTCTAACGTTGAATATAATAATTTGCTTTTTCTTAAATTACGATTAAACAAGTAAAATCTGACAATTTACGATAATAGAAATATCTGTCAAACACTAATTTTAACATTAAAAATATAAAATTTAAATAAATAATAAAATATTATTTAATTCAAATATATTAAAACAACTTAAGGGTTTAGTTTATGTCTAGCTTAGTTGACCTGACTTAGCAGTTTTACCCTCCATCCAAAAAATCAAAAGATTAATAAAACTGGAGATGTAATACATGTTATATTTACAAATGGAAACTTGTTTTTTTTGCATTTTTTCGCTTCGGTTGTTAAAAATAATCAACTTTTTTAGGTTATGTAGGTATTTTTCTTAAGGCGATAGTCGGCAAATTTTAGCGCTTGATTTTGAAATTCTCTTGATATTTGCGGTTTTGGTCATAACTTCTTTTCCAGTGGAGCTTTTTTAAAATTTCTTTTTTTGGTATAAAGAAGAGTCTTCTGGCTACCAATTTCTTCTTTTTTTGTTTTAGTAAGTCAAACCAAATAATCATACGGCAGCAGTAAAACGGCCTCTTTACAAAAAAATGTTCGCTTAGCGGCTCTTTGAAACATTCTAAAAAACTAATTGAAATAATATTTTTTTTTCCATCGCTAGAAATAGGTTAAGATATAAACTAAGACTTTGATGTTGCGTTTTTTTAAATATTTTTTAAAGTATTTAAAGCATCCCAAAAATTAAGTAAAATTTTAAGAAATTTTATGCCCGCCAAAGCAGTTTAGCGCTACAAAGTAACATTAATTGTTTGATGTTTTTAACAAGGAGAGTATTTAAAGGATAGATAGGGTCTTGCATTTTTGATCATAAAAATTTTTCTTCCAAAATTTTTTTAAATTTTCTTTTTTGGTAAAATTTAAAATCTTGTGTGCGCTATAAATGGAGGATATTCGGTACTTGTCAGAGTCAAAAATTGTGTTTAAAATGTGTTATTGTACTTTATAACTACATATTTAACAAAACACAAATAGATTTATTATTTAAAGCTTCAGTTAAGCTCAAAAAACATGTACCAATGCATTAAATCGAAATAGTAAGTACCGAATATAGAAGTTCATATTTTTGTCACCAGAGGGCGAGCGGGTTCTTAAAATTCCCAAAAATATTTTGTAATGTTTGTTTTTCTGCAGTAAAAATTGTGCGATTTTTAGTTTTTTCTTTTAAACCAAACTCCAGAAAAACGACCACTTACTTTTGCTATTTTCGAAATTTATTTAAAAAAGGATACTCTAAGGTATGTTTTGTAAGTATTTAATTTATAACATAAATAATACATTATAACATCTTTCTTGACTTTCGAAGTTTATAAATTTTATAGCACTTCTAAAAATAATAATAATATTTTGATTTTGGCCCGATTACTCATTAATTTGTTCCTAATATAAGTAATTTATAAAATTTCAAATTTATGTTTCATAAATTAAGAAATAATTATAGAGGTGACTCATATTTCGTTTAAACTCTGTACATTATATCACATTTTAAGTTCTACGTTTGTTTTTTTTAACACTAATAATTTAAAATCTCTTTCAATTATTATGATATAAGTCCAGTAAGTATTATATTTTTGAGGTGTCCGGAAAATGCTTGACCTTGAAAATTTCAAAACATTTTGCCTGTGGCCTCAATCAGCAGAGCCTGCTGCTACCGAACCCCCACACTTCCCAAAAAGAAACTGTGTGTGCCACTGACGGCCCGCAAAGGACAACAATATGATCAATCCGTACCTTCGCAAAAAATAATTGCCAACCTCTGCTATAGAATCTAGATAAATATAAAACAAAACAAAATACGAAAAAGAAGATAGTCTCGACATACTCTAAAATGTCTAGAAAGGATATGAGAAAACCAATTTCGATTATCTTGATTGGTACGGCTATACTTTGTCTTTGAAATTAACAAAAATTTACATTGAAATCGCCTATATCCAAAATACACTGACTATCCTCTTAATACTGGCGATAAAAAACTATCTTCTTAAGTTTTTTATTTAATGACAAAAGAAATAAAATTTTTACATGGAAGATCATTATAAACCAGACAACTTCTTATTCAATCAGACCTGTTAGTCTAAAATTAACAGAGGCAGGATTTTGTTTTAGTTTGATATTCATCGCTAATTTACAAATTGGTGGCCTTGAAAGAGCCCAGAAACTTAATTCAGAGGCAAACGTGGCAATACTGCTATCTTTCACTTATTAAATAAAAACCACTAAATTTGCCACTTTTATTATTTAAATAACCTAACTGCACTAGCTCGCAATATCGAAACTCGCCTTTTGTGTTAAATACAAAGGAATAAACATGTAAACATTGTGGATAAATACGATTGTAAGGCAAGCATAAATTTCTTCACTTAATTTGCATAATATTGATTAGAACGCGAGAGGTAAGTTTCATGTTAGGTGCTAGTTTAGCATGGTTTCAAAGTGGTTAATTAACTGGATTTTTATTAAATAGATATAATTTAAACATAACATAACATATTGTGAAATAGTTGAAATATTGCCCCATTTACCCTTAAATTGAATTTTTTTTGTCAGTTTCCAGGTTAAAAAAATTGTAAATTGGCGATAAATATGAAATTAAAACAAAATCCGGTCTCAGGACACTAACCTAGTAATCGTAAAATGCACCATTTACTTTATTAACAGACTATAAACGCTTTTGTTACTTAACTTTGAATTTGACAAAAAAAATTACAGCCTAGCAAAATAGGCAGAAGCGAAATGAAATTACGTTCCTGGTGTGGTTTAAGGCTTCACTTTTGAAGTGCCCTACCATTCCTGAAATTCACAACTCGAAAACGCTAAAGGTCATTTCACTCATTCAACTGTACATGAAACAGATACTTATGACATAACTTCAGCATATAGACTACGCTTATCAGCTGGCTTGACCTCTAACATTTGAAGTTCATGTAAAAGGTTAAAACAAGCCTGAATTTAAGCTGGTCAAGCAGGTCAAGCAGGTCATGCTTGAACTAAACGTAGTCATCGTATATGCATGAAGAATGCGGCCGTACATAATTTTTATCAATATAACCTAACTTACCTCTCTTGCTAAATTGCTCCTATGCTCTTTTAATTACTCTTTTTTGAAGAACATCATCAGAAGCCTTTTTAAAACTTTCTGCTTCTTCTACGTTTATCCCGCAGTAGTTAAAGAGGTTTACTCGAATAGGTATTCCTCAAGGCTCTAAATCAAGCAGTATAAACACATCCGGATCGGATTCTTTGAACGGATTAACTCACTTTAACCTCTTTGAACAAACCTCTAAAATATCAGGTTTGAAATGCTCAAAGCGGCTCGAAAGTGTAAATTTACGGTATAAACGGGATTGACTGAAGTGACAGCTACTAGGGAATTAGGTTGTCAAAGTTGGCAACAATTCTGTTTGTCGTCCGTATTAAACGTCTCCAGACTTTGCCTCTGTGGTTATTTGTTATTTGCTGGTTATGTTATATGTGGTTATGTTATAAGTCAGAAATAAAATTTATTATTTATTGTATCATTATTAAAATGACTGATAAGACTGAAAAAAAAACAGGAATGTGTGGAGTAGAAATGAAGTTTTGTGCTTCTTCGTGTAGATCTCACGTCGACCCTCAGCTTATTAACCCCTGTTGGTGTATATTATTTTATTGATGTTATTTAAAAATCATATTTAAGACAAAAAACCAGAAAGACGTCCGATCGCACATTAATTAATTTAATAATTATTATTGGGTTCTTTTAATGAGGTTAAGCCGACGTTTACATGAAACTCAATGGTAAATTGATCTTAAATCAAAATAAGCTGAGTTATTATTTTCTTCTTTGTTGGTTTAAAATATTAAATTTAAAATTAACAAAATTACTTACTTGTTCTTAACTAGTCTATCCAAAATCCTGATCGAGCCAAGTTCACTTTATATAAACTTATTTAAGTAATTATTTAAGGTTTTATTGGGAACTTATAATAATATAGTATTAAAACCAAAATTCGATTAATATTAAATATATTAAAAAAAAACAAAAGGTATTAGAAATAAAGAATAATGATTAAGAATAAAACAAAAGTTACAAATCAAGAATTACAAAATGGAATAATATTGAGATAATTTGAAAAGTAAGTATGAATTCACTAATTTCATGTAAAGTAAATTGAAAGAAGTACTGATAAAATTAAAGTATTATGATATTCATCAGTCATGAGGTTCATTTAAGTTTGTTTAGTGCTTCTGAAAACTTCTCTTCCTTTAGTGCTTATTAATTGTTTTATTTGATATTCTAGCTGAATATTATGGCGTTAAACGCCACAATAATACCAGTGGCAATAATTATAAAACCTGTGAGTTTTATGAGGATATGGAGGAGTTACGAGGAAAAAGACCAGCCAGTCAAATGATTGGTTTTGAAACTGGAGAAATCGAAACTGGAGAAACCGAAACTGGTGAAACTTCAGTTTCAACTAAAAATAAATATTAAGTTGTAGGGTATGATAATCCGAATATATACTTCCAATCGAAGAGGAATCAGTAATCAGTAGACTCCCAATCTTGTGGCACATCTACAGAGACACCAGAACCAACCCCGAAAAAAAGGAGGACGCAAAAAAATATAATGGGAGAATTTGAAGAAATAATGGAATCCTTCCATCCGCGTGAGGAAAAACAAAATAAACAATTCTTCAAAGAAGTTGTTGCTCAACAGAACGCGGCCATGAAAGAGTGTACCGAAATGTTGTTAAAAGGCTTGCAAACCATGTTTGCCGATAACAAACGAAAAACCTCGGATGAGGACTAATTTTTATAATTGTTTATAAATATGAATACGCTTTCACTAGTCAATTGTACCAAGAGTATTATTTTCATTTATTAAGACCTTTTGTTAATTTTATTTTTCTATCAGTTACATGACTATTAATCGTTATTTTATTTTTAAGGAAAGACTTTTTGTTAAGAATAAATATATTTTATATTTTTGAACACTTAGTTTTTCATTTTACAATTTTAATTTTTAATACAATACACAAACTGCAATTTACGTTATTTTTGGATAATATTTTTATTGACCAAGAAAATTATAAAGGTGTTAAAATGGGTGATTAATGTATTTTAGAAGACCTGAACGGGTAATTTTTGGACAAATATTCAGTTAAGAATATTCGCATCTCGTAACCTGCGTAGTGACCCTATCTTCTATTGATGTTGTTGGGTGGTTGCTGAAAAATGATGTCTGCATCTTCAACTGCCCTTAACCAATTATTGGAGAATTTATCTTTTTTGCGTTCAACAATGTTGTGCAATGTGCAGCAAGTCGCGACGATATCCGGTACAAAGGAATGATGTACATACGGTTTATTTAAAAGGCATCTCCACCTTGATTTTAATCGTCCAAATGCAATTTCTACAGCTACTCTAGCTGAATTTAAATATGTATTGAATGAATCCTCTTGAGGAGTTAAGCCCCTGCCGGAGAAATTTTTTAGTAGCCATGGTAGTAGTGGATACGCTGGGTCATCAATTATTATATAGGACAAATTCTTCCCTTCCAATTCTACAGTACCCTAAAATTTTTGCAAAGATATATAATTACAGCTAAAATATAATTTTAAAATTTTACCTTCGGCATCAATTTGTTGATATTCTTATACAGGCTTGAAGAGGCAAGTACAGCTGCATCATGTGTTGACCCAGGATTTTTTATCGATGTATCGATGAACTCATACCTATGGTTCACTACGCCTTGTAGTACCATACATGGCCAATTTTTTCGATTTATAAAGTCTCGATAACCCTCTGAGGGTGGAAGAATTGGTATATCACTCCCATCAATTGCACCAATTACATATGTTTGGGATGTGGCTTTTCATATTGAAATGGTTAGATATTTCTACTGCATCAACTTTATTCGGAAATTTAATAAATTCTGGTAATAAGATTTTGTTGACTGCTCTAACAAAGTCATGTAAAATTACACATACTGTGGACTTATGAACTCCAAATTGATTCCCCACTAATCTATATTCGCAGCAACTGGCCAAATAATATAATGACAAAGCTACTTTCTTTTCCATTTGCACGTTTTTATCATTATTGCTAATAGGATTTGGTTTTGGTAATAGTTCATCATACACAAATAAAATAAAATGTGGTTTTCGACATTCGGAAATTCTCTAACCAGTCCTGATCGGAAAATCTTTGTAGCACAATTTCCACCCACCAATTGTTGCTTCTAATTTTATTTGGTAGCCGAGGTCTGGTAAGCAATAAATGTTTTAATCGTAATAAATTCAATCTGAAAAATAAATAAAATAATTTAAAGCAATTTATTGTGCACCTACTTACCTTTTCAAAAAAACTTTTCTAGATTTTTCTTTCATCCTTTTTAAAATTAAGAAATTGGAGGTATTTAATAATTTTAAAGTGTTTCTCCATTTAATCCATACCTAATCTTAGAATTTAGAAATCTAATTATCAACTATTTCACCGATTATTTTGAGGTTATGTTATAATAATAGAACTAAATTGATTAGAACACTGTTAGTAACTTTTTATCCTTTTCTATACACATACGTACTCTCTTTAGTTTGTAACTAGATAATACTTGGGTTGAGTAATCCGATTCAACCTTTTGCGGGATAAACACTACCACGGTTTGGATTGGAGAATACCGATTCGACTAAACCTTTTTAACTACTGCGTGATAAACGTAGTCTATGTAAAAGGTTAAAACAAGCCCGAATTCAAGCTGGTGAAGCAGGTCATGCTTGAACTAAACGTAGTCATAGTATATGCATGAAGAATACGGCCGTACATGTTAAATAATTTTTATCAATATAACCTAACTTACCTCACTTGCTAAATTTCTCCTAAGTGCTATTTTAATTACTCTTTTTTTGAAGAACATGATCAAAAGCCTTTTTAAAACTTCCTGCTTCTTCTGCAGTTTCCTCCGAATCCCAATTCTCATGGTTTAGATCACTAGTTGCTGCTCTTTTACCTCCGGCCATTTGTATACCTTACTAGACAAATTACTTATGCAGTTCAGTCGTTTGCTTAAATTCGAATGAAGAGTTAAACTTTAAACTTCTCACTTATCTGTTCAATTATATGAATTTATATTTTTTTAAAAATGAAATACAAGTTTTCTAGGTTAACACGCGATGCGCGATTAGAATATGCATCGTAATAGACTTGCCTCGACTTTCGACCACAGAAAATACATTTTATACAGGGTAATACATAATATTCGTTTTCCCGAAATAGGGAATTTTGACTACCTACACGCCTGTGCCTACACGAGAGCGATCGAAATGATTAAAAAATTTTATTAATTATGTTGAAAATTTTAATGACTATTATATTATTTTATGAGGAGCAAAAGAAATACGTTTTGTGACGTGCATGTAGGTTTGCGGGACGAGCTCTGAAAGTTCCGCGGAAATGAGTTTGCGCTCACACATAATTATTTTTATTTTCCATTAATTATAGCATGCAGATTTATCTATTCATAGAAAACCTGCTATGTAAAAATTTTAAATTAACTGTTTTTCAATATTTGCTTATTTATTTTTATTTTCTTCATTATTTGCAAATTGATCATATTATATTACCTGTTATTTGTTAAGCTACTTATTATTTACTTGTTATTGGTTAAGATATTTGTTTATTTATGAAATGTCTTGCAATTTGATACTCTGTTACAGAGTCTCTATATCTGTTGGGCAATCAATTATTATTTATTTATTTATGTTTGCATGGATTTTGTCATACTTGTCAATTTAAAACTGGTGTTAACCCTTAATTTTTAATTTATATACGTCGTGTCATGTTATTAATGTATATTGGGTTGCCAAATAAGCGGATCTGAAATTGTACTTCTACTCCTTGGACAAAAAAGTATACCCGATTTACGTCGGAAATGTATGAATATTGCCTTACATAGAACAGAAAAAAATGACCTTTTAACGTATGGCTAACATTTTTGTTCAAAATAACACCATAAATGTTTAAAATTTCACCTCAAAAAAAAAACGTTACAAATATTAGGTGTTACTGTTTTTTATGTATTAGTTCTGAATTAAAATTCTTAAATAATAGACCTTTAGGAAAATTTTAATAAAATGGGATCAATTTTTCTCAGTTCGATTCTTTAAAACAGCACCCTCTACAAGTAGTCGAAATAGGGAATATTCTTAATAATATTGTTACACCCTGTATACTCTATTTTCTCTTCCAATTTCAACTTTAATGATATACGGGGTATTTTTCCTGTAAAGTTGGCTTTACTTTGTATATCATTTCTTTCTCACTCATAATTTTTGGTCGAATCTAGAAAATTAATTTTTTCTTAGTTGGCAACATAGGTGGGTTGACTGCCAGACCTGCCAATTCCCACAATTCACAATTTCTAACAGACGTCGCAAAATGGCGGATCAAGTTGAAAGTGAGTTTTCATTTGTTTTAATTTATACTTAATTTTTGTATTATGTGTTCTCCTTGCTCTTGCAAAATTAATTAAACCCTGTCCTTGGGTTACTTCGTAAATTGATCTGGCAATTCTATTGTGCACCTACTCGGTCAGGACGTTGTAGTTAAGGTGACAAATAATTAAATTTGCAAGAAACAACATTAACTACTATACAACAAGTTTTTTCGGAGAAAAATATTAACAATTGGTTTTACAAATAAACAATCAACAATCACTTGGTTTAACCGACGATGTTGTTCACTAGAACTTTGCAAATCAAAAGAGTTTGATGAATAGTAGAAATGTAATGAGTGAGAATGAAATCTGCGTGTGCAGCCCTTTTAAAGGTGATCAAGGATTAAGGAAATCAAAGCAATAAATATACAAATTACTTAGAACTAAATTACATACAAAATACTAAATTAATATTAAAAATGTTAATAAAGATATTGTTTATAATAACACGCATGGTACATGTGGATGGGCACACAACAATTCAAATTCAAATGAAAGTGGTTTTCCATACAAAAATTCAAATAAACATCGAAAATAGTTAACCTTCAAATTATACTAAAAATATCTTACTTTGCAGAAATCTTAAAGATTACTTGATGATGTTTATTTATACTTTAGATAATATAATAAATAACGTTTTAGATCACAATTTAAGTTTGTTTTTGTTATGTTTTAGGTAAATCATCTTCGTCACAAACAGATTATAAAGATGACAAGGGAATTAAAAGGCATATTGGTAAAGAAGAGGTTTTTACAGACGATGAGGACCAAATGGAAATAGATGATGAACCTACGCTAGGTTCGGCCGCCTTAAGACTACAGAGGGTTGGAACAACACAACCTAAACCGACTCCCCCACAACCGGAACAAGTTTTAAATGCTCGTGGTATGTCTGCACGGATAAGAAAAAAGAACAAGTTCTTCTACGATGACACCCTTGTTAATACAACTCTCAGAAGAGTACCAAGAAAGTTAAATATCGCCCACACTAAAAGACATAGAAACCCAACACCTAATACAAAATATACAAGGTCACCAAGGAAAATGAAAGCAAGTAATTCAAGCATGCAATCACCTGATCGAAAAATTGGGCAAAAAATTAGTATGCGTTTACGTAATTTACTGAAATTGCCTAAATCTTTTAAATGGGTTTGTTACGAATGGTTTTACAGCAATATCGATAGGTGTTTATTTAGTGGTGATAATGATTTCAATATTTGCTTAAAGAAATCATTTCCTGAATTAAAGTCACGTGAGTTAACGCGAGTTGAGTGGACAAAAATAAGACGAATGACGGGCCGTCCTCGAAGATGTTCTCAAGCATTTTTTAATCAAGAAAGATTGGAGTTGGAAAATAAGAGAAATAAAATCAGGGCTTTGCAACAAGGCAATGTAGCAGATATATCCTTGTTTCAAGATTTACCAGCGGAAATTCCTATGCACTTAGTGATTGGAACAAAAGTTACTGCAAGATTACGAAAGCCACAGGATGGATTATTTACTGGTAGTATTAGTGCTCTAGATACGTCTAATAATACGTACAGAATTACATTTGAAAGGTCTGGGTTGGGTACTCTTTCTGTTCCCGATTATGAAGTTCTTTCAAACGAACCGCCGGAAACTATGCCAATAAATAATAATATTGCATTAAAACCACGACGAAATGGGAATCCTGAAAGTTATTTAAAAAGTCCATTCAAACAGTTTTTAAAATTACATCACAGAGATCCATTACTTTCAGGATCAATGTTAAATAAACCTATACTTCTAGGACATGGACAAATTGGTGTATATCCAACAAAATTATTGCAACGCATGCTTCTAGTGAAAAAAATATTATCTGCCAAGAGACTTAAAATTAAATTATTAAAAAGTATGAATAATGAAGCAGAAAAATATCAATCTTTAGATAAAGATATTCCTGAATATTTTAAAAGGCGATATGCAGGAATTTTGATTGATCTTGAGAAACTTAATAAAGTTCTTGAAATGTTTTTGGATGAAATGCAACAGTACTGTCAAGAAATAGCTCCGGAGCCAAGTGTAGCTGCCATGTTAACACCGAGTCATCTAAGGGAAAAAAGTCAGGAAGAAGCTGCTGAAATAGTTGCAAGGTGTAATAATTCAATGATAATGGAAAATAGTTCAGTATCAAATGAAGGGATTTTAAATTTAATTACAGATTTAACAGCACTGATGTTACAGGTTAAGTGTTTGTCAGATTCAGATGAAAATGCACAAGGGTTAAAAGTTTTAAAAGGTACAATGGAACAAATTAAGAGGAAGTTGTCACCTGAAAATGAAACAGTTTTTCAAACAAATGTTGAGGTATATATGAAGCATATAAAAGCAGGTTTGAGCGAAGCTATTTCAAACAAACAAATTTAAATTTAAATTAAGTATAATTATAATTAAGCATAATGCATCTTACGTTTTTTTTATTAATTTTATTAGTAGTAGCATAAGTTTGATTTTTCTTTATTTTAAACTGCTTTTCAAAACTACATCTAATTATTTTTTATGTTTATTATTTGATTACTCTGTTTTCAGCACCTGTATAAAGTTATATTTTGCAGGCTACTTATACAATATTTTGTTTTTAATTATTTTTATTGCTTATATCAATTCTTGGTTCGTTTTTTACATATTTTTTCTTGTGTGTTTTTTACATCTTGATTTAGAATTTAAACTTTACTTAGTATAATAGTATGTATTTAATTATATCGTGAAAATATAGAATAAATTTATTTATTTAGTGTATTTATTAGTCCTAATATTCAACGTATGTTATAAATATGGTATTTGACTGTGGTCGCAAAACATGGATATTTATAGTTAAAACCATACTTTAGTTTACAATAATACCGAAAATCAGTTTTTTATTGATAATATTTGTCAAACTCCTGGTTAATTTGTTAAAATTTAATAGCTTAATTGTGATATTTTGTCACATAACCGTAAACGCACGAAACTGCACGAATCTGCGAGTGACGTCACAAGATAGTAAACATAAAATACAGCCTGTCTTTAACGGTATTATTTGGCGATTTTGTTGAGTATTTTGTAGAGTTTCTTCGCGTTAAAATTCATGTTTGTGAAGAAAAACTCATAAAAATCGGTATAATCTGCAAAAATAGGTTGACGATTCTTGACATTTGTAGCTTGTGACGTCATTGGGCGGGCGTGTCGATCTGCCAAAATTTTTGCAGTGAATCTTCCCATGTTTTGATTATTCAGGAGTTTACTTTGCTCAATTTTAACACAAAAAGTAAAAATTAAATTATTTAAGTATGTTCCTTTTATTCCCTTGACGCTTGACTAAAGTTAATCAAAACGTGTCAGCTAAGTTGCTAAGCAAAGTATTTCGAACAGCGTTTTCGTCGCTAGCAAAACGCACCTTTATACAGGGTGCTCACTTTCCAGCAAAATTGTTTTTTAGATAGTAGGTACCAGGTACGCAAATTTCATTCTGAAGAAAATAGTTCCTATAAACTAATGTTTTTGGAATCCTTAAAAATTTTAAAGATTTTGTTGGGTTTGGGGACAGCCTGTATACATTTTATTTAAATTAAGTGTACTTTGGATTTTATCTTTAAGCCAATACAGGGGCGCACCCAAAGAAATGTATTTTATTAAGAAATTTTTAATAAAAATGATAAAATTCTCACTTTAATAATTTAAATAAATCCTCTAATCTTTAAATTTTGAAAATATTTTTGAGAAAAGGCTCGTCCACAAAAATTTTGTCGGACCCCCGTACTTATAGGAGGTTCGACAGAAAAATTTTAAATGGTCCATCACTCAGTTCAAAAACTGGGAATCGTGTTCAAAGAAGCAAGTTGAGAAGTTGGCAAAGACAAAATCCAAACCATAATTGATTTTATAAAAATTGCACTGTTTTACTTGAAGTTGTAAAATAATTTTAAAAAAATTATAAAAAAGAACGACTAAGAGAGCTAGAATTAATTTTGCGGCCGATTTGAATAAGCTATAGAATTCTACAAAAAAATTAATCCGGGTTTGTTGAAAAATTCCTAAAAGACCATTAAAAAAATGAGATTTTATAAAAACTGCACTATTTTACTTGTTGAAGCTATAAAAAAATATTTAAAAATTTATAAAAAATTAAATAAGCAAGCTAGAATTAATTTTCTGATTGATTTGAATAGATTTAACAATTCTGAAAAAAATATAGCATAGTTTTTTGATGAATTTCTAGGAGAACATTAAAAAAATGAGATTTTCAAATAATAATACTATTTTGTTGAAGCTGTAAGATGATTTTTCAAAATTTATAAAAAAATAACCAAGTAAGCTAGAAATTATTTTGTGGTCGATTTGAAGAAATTAGAGAATTCTGCAAAAAATTTACCCGAGTTTGTTGAACAAATCCAAGGGAAACATAAAAAAAAATTGAATTTTGAAAAAATTGTAATATTTAACTTGTTGAAGAGTAAAATGATTTTTAAAAATTCATAAAAAAAGTGGCCAAGTAAACTAGAATTAATTTTGCTACCGATTTGAATAAACTAGAGAATGCTGCAAAAAGTTAACCCGAGTTTGTTTAAAAAATCCAAGGGAAACAAAAAAATGGGATTTTGTAAGAATGCACTATTTTACTTGTTGAAGCTGTGCAATGTTTTTTAAAGATTTATTAAAAAATAACCAAATGAGCTATAATTATTTCTGTGGTTGATTTGACTAAATTGGAGAATACTGTAAAAGATAAACTCAAATTTGTTGAAAACATCAAAGGGGAAAATAAAAAAAAATTAAATTTTGTAAAAATTGTAATATTTTACTTGCTGAAACAGTAAAATGATTTTTATATATTTATAAAAAAATAACCAAAAGAGATCTAAAATGAATTTTGCTTATCGATTTGAATAAATTAAAGAATTCTTCAAAAAATAAAAACGAGTTTGTTGAAAAATTCCAAGTAAACCATTAAAAAAACTGAGATTTTGAAAAAATTGCACTATTTTACTTTTTGAAGCTCTAAAGTGATTTTTGAAAATTTATAGAAAAATAACAAAGTGCGCTAGAATTTTGCGGTCGATTTAAATATATTTGAAAATTCTACTCAGCCACGGATTTAGCCCTTAGGGGCAAAAATTGCTATGGGGGCCCGGGATACAACAAAACTGGTCTCATCCCTAAATATTAGCACTTGTTTTTTAATTTTCTTAGAAAGTTTTAATTTAGCTTTTCGGGGGCCAATGAGATTGGGGCCCCTTATTAGACCGTATATAAAACCGCTCCTGACCCCGCTCTCATCTTAAGTCGTAATATATTAATTTCTTTCAAATTTCGTGTAATCTAGTGTCTGCGAATGCTTACTATTGGGTCAGAATATTTCAATTGTGTCCTCGACATCTTTGCGCGTTATTGTACATTGTATTAAATTTACATTTGTGTTCGTAGTTACAGTTGTGGAAAATGTAAGGTAACTTTACAAATATCTAGAAAGATTAAGAGGATACTCGGTGAAATGTGTAACTCTGAATTTCGCCCGCAAAACTATTGACAAATGGCTTACTTTTAAGCAATAATTTGGTCACATCTTTATAAATATTAATTAATTTCAAACTATATCATTAAAATGATACATAGAACTAGTCCGGTAGATCGGTAAAAATTTGAAAAAAAATTATTAACTTCGCTATAAAGGTCTAAAAAATAGCATATTTTTGCACATTTCAGGATTTTTTTTACATTTTTGAGTAAAAAAATAGACAAAAGCCTCTTCTATCGTACTAACACAATAAACGTTCTTTCTAATGCAATTAAAAATTTTTATTTTGCTTAATTAGTAATCTCATGAAATGGTTTAAAAAATCACCATTTTTTAATATTTTGCGGCCGAAATGCGGAGTTACACATTTCACTGATTATCCTCTCAACTAGTGTCATTTTAAAATATGTCTTTGTAGTTTAATAACGAATAAGGGGCAATAACGAAAAGCCTGAAAAATAAATACAGAAACTTTTGTTGCATATCCTTTCGCATCCAATATGGCTTCTTTTGGGTATTTGGGTAATGTAGCTACTAAAATTTATACAGGGTTTTGAGAAGAATTTAATTCCATTCTTCTTTTATGATTATTTCGTATAAATCCTTTTTTTTTTATTTTTTACCGAATGAGACGATCTAAAATATCCCAAAGAGGTGTTTGATGGTGTTTAGAACTGGAAATTGTGACGGCCATTCAAGTAAACAGTTTTTTTTTGGAAAAACAATTATTTCAATAAATTGGCAGCATGATCTGGAAATAACGGTCCTACCGAAATCTCTACTTCAATTTCTTTTGAAACAAATGTTAACATGTGGTTTTCTAAAATGCCTCTATACTGAAGACGATCAATTTTGCCCAAAATTTGAGTAATTGGTCCAACAGATTAAAAAAACATCTATATACCATAATAAACCCGCCACCGTGTTATAGATCAATATTTGGTATCTTACAATTTTCGTGGTCCATGTCAAATTCAATTTGAAAAATTTTTAATTTAAAGAAACCTGGTAATAAATATATCTTTTCATCTCACTAAAATATACAGGGTGTAAACGTTTAAACGCATCGATCGGTATTTGAAGTGCACGGGTTTTAGTGCGAGAAGCTTTTCGTTGCGTAGCCTCTCATTCTAAACGCTCGCAACTCTCCTACGAAAAATTACATTGCGTAAAGTAAAATTGCCGCGCGCTATCTCACCATATTATTCAAATCATATCATTTTCATTCTTAATTACGTAT
The DNA here is from genome assembly GCA_963971135.1 of Stenus bimaculatus. Lineage (NCBI taxonomy): Eukaryota > Metazoa > Arthropoda > Insecta > Coleoptera > Staphylinidae > Stenus > Stenus bimaculatus. Next base: position 10,872 of record CAXARA010000488.1, on the reverse strand, counting down.
CTAAATAAACACGAAATTTATTTAATTAATTAAAACAATAAATTATAGGAGTCATTTCTAAAATAACAAGTTAGTTTTACTTTAATAAAATTCCGGTTCAGTTTTGTTTTTAATTTGTCATTTATTGTTTTTAAGCGTTATTTTCGTCTTTTATATATTTGAATATAACTTAATTTTGTAATATTTTATTATAAGAGGATGAGTATTATTTTTTGTTTAAGATAAGAATTCTATTTTTGTTTTATATCTTTGAATATAACTTAATTTTGTATTATTTAATTATTTTTATTGTAAGAGATGAGAGTATATATTTTTTCTTGTTTAATTTATGAATTCTATTTTTGTTTTTATATCTTTGAATAAAACTTTAATTTTGTATTATTTAATTATTTTTATTAGCCTCCTTTACAGGTATTTTGGTAGCTGACATTTTACACCTCAGGATTACATAAATATTACTTTACATGCGATGTAAATTCTACATACAATCTACATGTTTCTGTTTACTGGGGTGCGGGCCACCGGTGGTACGCGCCGGCGTGAACGTGTTAATAATAACTACAAAAAAATAACGTGTTACATTTAAAATAAGAAAGTTGAAATTTTTTTATAATTCAATAAATGCGTTTTCTTATGCCGTATAGGTAACATACTAAAATTTCAAATTTGTATTTTCATAAATAAAGAAATTACCGGGGTGACTCTAGTTTCGTTGACCCCCGGTATTTTATTTTTGTGGGGGTAGGCGCACACCGATTAATTGCTCCAGGGCGCCAAATTTGAAGCTACGCCACTGAGAAAATCACTCGGACAGGTAAATTTTAGTTTATAAAATGACATCTCTTGATATAAAAAGATATTAATGACGTCACTGGTAATTAAATTAAATACACTTAAACGATGATATAAAAAATAGATTTCATTTATAACAAATTTTTGAATAAAAAATCTTTTTATTTCGATAAACTTAAAAAAAACTTAAACTATTTACCATTTATTGAAATCCATCAAAATAAAAATCTAATACAACATTCAAATCTTACAAATTTAATAGTACAAATTAATATTAAATTGATATTAATAATTTTAATAAATTTAATCATTTCTTTATATCATCATTTAAATGACTTTAATGTCGATCAAAAAATCGATGATGACGTCATTGCTAAATCACCAGTAATGTCATTAATATTTTTATAAGAAGAGATGGCGTTTTAAAAACTAAAATTGACCTATGTCCGAGTGTTTTTCTCAAAACAATTGAATACAGCAGTTACGAATTTTGTACCAAACTTTATTATCACCCTGTATATTATCTGTGTCCTAAAACAAAAATTATCGAAAATACATATATGCTTGTTTTGTATCGAATTAACCTTACCCCCCCTTAAAGCAACTTAAAGAAATTATATCTTTGTGAAAATAATTTTAATTTTTTTGAAAATTAAGAAAAAATGTTTTTCTCATCATCCGGAGTTGATAAAAAATATAAACAAATAATAATAATAATAATAAAAAAAAATATTTCTATGTACTTACATTTTTACAATATTTTTAAACAAATATTTTAACTAAACTAACAAAACTTATTCTAAATAATACAAATATAAATAAATAAAATGATTCCAGCAGTTTTTGAGATATTATTTTTAACTTTTTTGAGAAGCATTATTGCAAATAATTTTTTTTTAATAAATTCAGATTTTGGGTTCTTTCAACCACCAGCCCGATGAGCCTCTAGTCCACGGGCCCACCGGGAAATACCTCATTTTCCCTTATGTTCCATCCGTCCCTGGCAGCTTCTTTTTGTTTTTCTCTGCCCATCGTTTATATTCAGAATCGGACCTAAAATCGAGATTTCGAACTAAATCGTAACTCGCCCCAAAATTTTCAAAAAGATGTAATTTCCAATAATAAAATGTTTTTAAATGAGAAATTACAAATCTTTCGCCAAGTTCGTTTGTTTTTACCTTAGAAATGGAAGAATTTTCTGGTATTTAAAGTGAGCATTGAATTATTCTTTATATTTTAATTTTTAAGAAATGTTTATGAATTTTTGAAATATGCATTTTTTTAAACTTAAGTGAAACTCTTAAAAAAGTTCTTCATTTTACTTAATCTAAGTGAATTAAAATCAAATTTTAAAGATGTTTAGTGTTATTTCTGCTTAAATTTCAAGAAAACTAATTAATTGTACAGGGTGTCCCATAAATGGCGAAAGAACACTTCAGTACTCTATTGCAAACCCTTAGAAAAATAATAACTTATTGAATAGCTTTTCGTAATTTTTGGAACATCCTGAATAAAATTCACTTCTGAAGAAATACAAAAAATCACTAAATGCAATACGTTTGAAGATAATTTTAAATTGAAAAATTCCTACATATAATGATTTTAGGCCATCTTTAGCAAGCGTAAAGCACCAAATTTATGCTCCCCCGACCCAGAGGGCGCAAAAGTAATGGCGAACGTACTTTACACCCTTGAGCCAAAAATTTTACACTTCTTATAGATTTTTTATTCTCTGGATCTGAAATGACATTTACAATTGGGTGTTTTTAGGTTAATTAAGTTTGGTTGCGTTTTAACCTCCAATATCCAATAAAGTTTTAAACACACCTTCGTCCACCTTCATCACAAAATTAGTTGGTTTTAACAAATGGCAACTTGGAAACAAGAATATTATTATTTATCCGAGCACACAATCTTTACTACACAAATAAAATTTTAGATTATGTTTGGCTTGAAATAATATTCTAAATTTCGGGTTTTTACTGGTTTCTTACGTCAAAACTAGTTCTTAGAAATCAACGATCAGGTAAAACTTGTTTTGACTGAAACTCTCAGTTAAAACCCGAAATAATGTTGAAGATTCAATTTATTCAGGTTTTCACAAATGTGGTTAGTTAGATCGCGTATTAACTAGTTAAAACTAGTTTGAACAAACGTCTTTAGTTACTTCTAGTTTTGACTAGTTAAAAATAGTTTTTACTAATTTCGGGTTTTAACGGTAACTTATACATAAACTAAGTTAGAGGCGTATTATGTGCTAGTATCGCGCGAATCTCTGACAGTTATTATTATTTAGTTTTAATTTAACTGTTAACAGTTAATTTATACCATAACCGCCAAATCAATCAACCCAATTTAAATAATTTATTAATACAATATTTGTTGTAGGTACGTAGGACGCTAATCGTTCGAATTGCTGTCGCTAAGGGAAACCTACGCCGAGTGAAACATCCGAAGGAAATAGTTGACACATTCCAAACAAAATATGGTGGGCACGATGGTTTATATTGGTAATTTACCAAGCGAAACGAACGAACGTGATTTGGAGCGTTTCTTTAGAGGCTATGGGCGTATGCGCGAGGTTTCATTGAAAAATTGTTACGCGTTTGTTGAATTTGAAGACTATCGCGATACTAAAGATGCGGTTTATGATTTAAACGGCAAAAAATTACTGGGCATAAGAGTAACCGTGGAGAAAGCTAGGAGTACTAAACGAGAACGAGATAAGTACTACACCAGAGATAGGGATTACCCCCAGCAGGGATTATAATCGCACCCGTAAAGACCGTTATGGCCCACCAAAACGCACCGCTCATCGTTTAATCGTTGAAAACTTGTCTTCCAGAGTAAGCTGACAGGATTTAAACGACTTGATGCGCCAAGCCGGGGAAGTTACTTTCGCCGACGCTCATAAAAAGCGTCGTAACGAAGGAGTAGTTGAACGCTCTGGATAAATACGATAACTATGAAATAAATGGTAGACGCATTCGTTTGATTGAAGGCAACGTTAGTAAACGCCATAGCAGACGTTCATTCAGCTACAGCAGTCGAAGCAGATCCCCAAGAAAATCTCGCAGTAGCTCGCGTTCACGTTCACCAAAAAGATTCAAATCACGATCGGCGTCTCGCAAGAAATCAGCTAATAGATCCAGATCTAACTCTTATGATAAAGCTGATAATAGACGATCACGATCAAATTCTAGACCAAAGTTTGTAGGGCGTTATCTCTCTCGATGACGCTCAAAAGAATGTTCCAACTCCTGCAGGTCCAAGTCCGAAGATTGCTCAAGTTCTTGGTCAGAGAAGCGCGAAGTTAAATCACGTCCAAAAAGCCGTCACGACAGCATGGACATGAGTCACTCCTGGTCACTTTCCAGGCACTCACGATCTACATCACATGAAGATAACTAAATTTAATTATTTTATTATATAATAAAAATATATGTTTTTCGATATGGGCCGTGTAATGCGGGAGTTTCACGTTCCATTTCTATAACAACAGCTATCTTATGATGAGTGGTGACATCGATTTTAATCGAGCATTTATGATTGTGAAATCTGCTCGGCCTCGTGCTAAACCTAATGGTGGCTTTATCTTACAATTGCGGAGTTTAAAATAATTTGTATTACGTTTAGTTGTTTTAACTGTATCTTTGTCTTTTCCAATTAATTGTAGTGTTAGTATTATAACTGGATAATAAATTTTTTCAAACTATTTTTTATTGCATTAAATTTTCCTTTTAGCACATAATTTAACTTTATCGATATTAAAAATAAAATATCAAAAGTTTCGAATTTTCAAAGACGGCATCGAAAGACCTTAAAAATCAACCCACAAATTTGATGGCGCCAAAAGTAGGTACAGAAAAAAATAAGATATCAAAATAGCGCTTGTTTTAAGAGGATAGTCGGCAAATGTGAGCGCTTGATTTTAAAATTTGCCTGATATTTGCGGTTGTCCTCATAATTTTTTTTCTATTGAAGCTTTTTTGAAATTTCTGTTTGGTACACAGAAGGGTCTTATGGCTTCCAATTTCTTTAGGTTTTTTCAAACCAAATACTCATACGGCAGCAGTAACACGGGCTCTTTTTAAAAAAAACATTCGCTTAGCGGCACTTTCCCCAAAAATAAGAAACTAATTAAAATAATATTTTTTTCCAACGCTAGCAATAACTTAAGGTATAAACGAAGAGTTCGACGTTTCGTTTTTTGTTTCAAGTACATTTTTAAACTTTTTACAGCATCCAAAAAATTTAGTAAAATTTTAAGAAATTTTTGGGCAGCTGTAAAAATTCAGTGACCTATGATGAGCGGTCATCACACTCTAGGCGCTTGCGCTGATTACGGGTCTTACGCGAGTGTAACTAGGCACTAGGCCCGTTTTTATAGACGTGTGGAGCATCTTTATGCCTTAATAACGCGTGATTATTATCGTTTGACAGTTCTCAATTTTATCATTTTAATTGTTTTCTACCTTACTTCTATATTAAATAACGTAATTTAACATCGGATTTAATAAAAGTTTCTAATAATTGTAGATGGATGCTGATTATGATCCTCTGGCAGTTGAAAAAGAACTAATTGGAAATTCAAAAGGAAACGAAAATCAAAATTTGCTGAAGCTTTGAGCACTCCTAAACCAGCCTTTAACCCTGATGATAAAACTTATGAAGAATATATTGATGAATATTATAAATTGTATTGTGAAGATATTATAGGTGATATTCCCTCCAGATTTAAATATAGGAAAAAAGTTCCTAATAGTTTTGGTCTGACAGCAGATGAGGTAATACTTAATTCGTAATATCTTGCAAAATGGTTAAATTTTTTTTCCTGATTCTTAAAGCTAACGACAAGGAATTAAATAGATGGTGTTCCCTAAAAAAACAGTTCAAATCAGACTAGATCACATTGAAAAATATGATCAATTAGCTTTCAGCAAAAAAGCACAAAATGAAGCACTTAAAAGAAAGATTTTGCCAAGTTTATGTGAAGTTCAAAATAAACAAAATGAGGACGCTGAACCTGGTCCAAGTACAAAAGGTCAAAAAAGATGATGCTGTCACGTTAAATAAAATGAATGATGAAAGTAATCAAATAAACAAAAAACGTAAAAAGAAAAAAAAAACAAATAATTTTATTGTAAAAGCTGGTTCAATTGAACATACTGATAAGAAAAACAATGTAGAGCAATCATGCAATACCAATTTGGATAAGGAAGACATGCAAACAAATAAAAATGTGGACGATTCTGAACATATTAAAGATGATGAAATAAGGAAAAATCCCAAAAAGAAGAAAAAACATAAAATACAAAGTGTCGCACCTAATTCTATTGGTGAAAAAAATAAAAAATTTAAAAATAAAAATCTTCCTAGAGTTGTCTGATGCTAGACTGCGGGCCTTTGGTATTAAACCAAAGAAATTTAAAAATAAAATGAAATACGGTGGAAAGACCTAAATTATTATTTCAGCGAAATAATATATCGAAAATGTTAATTAATTTAACAACAATTGCGTTGTTCAGACCTTGAAGGAACAGTGATACCATGAACTTTCGGCATATCTCTTTTGCTCTGCTGTAAACAGCTGCCAATGTGTCAATCATGCAACCTAAAAGTAGAAATAAACTAAATAATAACTAGAAATATTATTATAAGAAAGTATTTTTTTAATTTAAAGCCTTCCAAAAATCATTTTATATTTTTATTAACAAATGTGCAAGGTTGTTTTCATTTTATTTCTTCTAAATAACTTTTTGGTTAGGTGTGTACTCTACGGTATTTTTGTTCTATTGTAAAATCAAATAAAATGTTATTTGGAAGATATAAAATGAAAACAACTTTGCTCATTAATTAATAAAAATATAAAATGATTTTTGGAAGGCTTTAAATTAAAAAAATACTTTCTTATAATAATATTTCTAGTTATTGTTTAGTTATTTTCTTCTATTAGGTTACATGATTGACACATTGGCAGCACTTAATTGGCGATTCAAACTAAGCGATATCCCTCGTGCGGCCTAGCGCGGAACTATGAAATGACGTCATGTCCGTGATAGTTGTGCAGACGAATTTAGCGTTTAACGTCTGTTATAGCATAGATCATATAATTTTGTATGTATGCCAACTAGGTACTTATAATAATCTTACATGTGTGAGAAACGCTACTGTATTGTATGTATGTATATTTTATTAAATGGGTGAAAGAATGAGCGTATGTGCTGTTTATTATTGCATACCAGGACTAACTAAAATACAACATATAATTAATAACAGATAAATAATGTGACTTAAACTAGGACTTACTTGTCAGAAAAAATACAAAAACATACATGAGCAGTAAATATTAAGACTTTTTAAGTCGAAGGAAGCCAGATCCGAACTCAATAAAAATAAGTTATTTTTCAACACCATAAATGTCGATTCATCAACGATCGTAACGATAATTACAAGATTTAATTGCAATTTTAATTTTAATTCTGAGCACATTGGGACGTTAACCTCCAAATACAATTTCTGTTATGTTTTTCAAATTCTGAAAAATATAAATGTTTTCTACTAAACAATATTAACGACTTTTAATTCAAATTACCATAAATGTTGATTTTTCAATGATTTTAACCAATTCTTGAAGAATTAATTGTATTTTTTAATTTTAAGCACATTGGAACTTTGACCTCTAAACGCAATTGACAGGTTCGTTTGGATGTCAAATCCAGCTATGTACCAGGTGGATCGGTAGCTTCATTTATAAAATTAGACGGTCATATACAGGGTGTATAGGAAATTACTTTAACATCCTTAACTCATTTTATTATTAATCTTTTTAAATTTTGGTTATGTTTTTTCAAAAGACCAACAAAAATTATTCAGCAACGGGCTGAAATTCTTGTTGATGTTTGTTTGTTGATTCAGTAAAAACTGATTATAAGACAAGGAGTATCTTTTAATCTCTAAAAATTCTAAAAGATCCATCTTAAAACCTCTGAAAGGATGTAAGTGTAATAATTTTGCCTTGTTTGGGGTGAAATTATGACTGAAGGTACTTAAGTGTTCACCAAAATGCGACAAGCCGTTACTGTTTCTAACATGTTCATTGATGCGGGTACTAAGTTTCCTACACGTTTGACCTATGTAAAAATATTCGCAGTTGTCGCATTTCAATAGATAAATGCCACTTTTATCTAACAAGGGTGTTTTGTCTTTGGTGTTTACCACAATTGAGGATGTTTTGTACAAACTTCTAAAGGCAATATTGATGGAACTGTTATGTCTTCTAATAATATTAGCGACTAGTGAAGAAATGGGTCCCAAATACGGAATGCTGAAGTGAGTTTTTTTATCTACATTATCGTCTGTCGAATTCGAGAAAGCCAGATCTCTCTTCATCCTATATCCTATATGTAATTTTTTTATGTATTTTGTCGATTAACCTTGTTGGAAAACCGTTAATGACAACTAAGTCCTTTATGATAGAGATTTCTTTTTTCCTTGATTCCTTACTTAAAGGTAGTTTGAGTGCTCTATAAATTAATGAATTGAAACTGGCAATTTTTTGAGAGTAATGATGAAATGACGAACTACCAATGAGATTAGCTGTTTGAGTTGGCTTTCTAAAGACATCAAATTTAAAAGTATTGTAGGGCAAGACATTTTCCACTATTACGTCTAGAAAATTTAACTTTTTGTCGTTTTCTGTTTCTAGTGTAAAGGACAGTTTTTGATGTTGAGAATTTAAAAAGATTAAAAATTGCTCTAAATTTTCCTGTGAATCCGACCATAAAACAAAAATATCATCTACGTATCTCCTCCATAATTTTATGAACTTTAGGGAAACGTTATTGGATTCAAACAGATTTTTCTCAAAGTCATTCATAAAAACCTCGCTAAGGAAAGGGGATAGGGGGTTGCCCATTGCTAAACCTTCCTCTTGCCTATAAAATTTGTTATTGTACATGAAATAATCTTGTTCTAACGTTATCTTAAGTAAACAAATGATACTATCGTGTAAAGGGTCTAAAACTTTATTTTCTTTAAGAATTTTTAGAGATTAAAAGATACTCCTTGTCTTATAATCAGTTTTTACTGAATCAACAAACAAACATCAACAAGGATTTCAGCCCGTTGCTGAATAATATTTGTTGGTCTTTTGAAAAAACATAACCAAAATTTAAAAAGATTAATAATAAAATGAGTTAAGGATGTTAAAGTAATTTCCTATACACCCTGTATATGACCGTCCAATTTTATAAATGAAGCTACCGATCCACCTGGTACATAGCTGGATTTGACATCCAAACGAACCTGTCAATTGCGTTTAGAGGTCAAAGTTCCAATGTGCTTAAAATTAAAAAATACAATTAATTCTTAAAAAATTGGTTAAAATCATTGAAAAATCAACATTTATGGTAATTTGAATTAAAAGTCGTTAATATTGTTTAGTAGAAAACATTTATATTTTTCAGAATTTGAAAAACATAACAGAAATTGTATTTGGAGGTTAACGTCCCAATGTGCTTAGAATTAAAATTAAAATTGCAATTAAATCCTGTAATTATCGTTACGATCGTTGATGAATCGACATTTATGGTGTTGAAAAATAACTTATTTTTATTGAGTTCGGATCTGGCTTCCTTCGACTTAAAAAGTCTTAATATTTACTGCTCATGTATGTTTTTGTATTTTTTCTGACAAGTAAGTCCTAGTTTAAGTCACATTATTTATCTGTTTTTAATTATATGTTGTATTTTAGTTAGTCCTGATGATGGCATTGCCGAAACATGTAGATTTGTAATTTAAATAAATTTTTTGGAATATATGCAATAATAAACAGCACCTACGCTCATTCTTTCACCCATTAATTGAATTGCATACTGAGGTTCTCTTCTTTCCTTTATTATATTTTAATAGTTTCAAAAATTATTATAATAAATGAGCTAATGACAATATCAATTCTAATATATGCCTGTATTAAAAATATATGTTTTAATTTTTAACCAAATAGTTTCAATTTTCCTCAAAGAAATATATTCGATAAAGGTAAAAAAGTAAAGTACATATGAAAAATAATTCAATAAAATAAATTCGAAAACAATTTCAGAATAAATAAAATCTCTTGTAGTTTCAAAGCTTCCGTAGAATTAAAAAGGCTATTGTTGTCTAAAAATGTAAAATTACAAGCGCAGGTGTGCACCTCTATTTTAAGGCGCTTAGATTGTATTTAATAATATTTATTATTTTTTTAACTAATTAAATAAGTTTTTAATTATCCCAAAATCAAAAAATAAAGCTGAATTTAGTTTGATTCTCAAAGCGCCATCCTGTACCAAAGATAGCAAGCTAGTTATACGTGCTATTCATTTTAGTTACGGACCAGAATACAGATGGACAGACATAAATATCCTAGCGGCGAACTTCCTTACGGGAATTGCGTATCTATACATTATATGATCTATGGTTATAGCATGGAGTATGGATACTAGAAGAGGCCCAACTTGCGTACTCAAGTAAATTGCCGGTGGCGTGCTGCCACCTGGTGACTGCAAGTTTAATGGCTTACAGAGTTCTGCAATTAAAATATTTCGTACCTCTTGCAACGCTACTAACAAACGTTTTGGTTATGTTTGTTTATGTTCCATGCTTTATGCTAGAGGTTAGCCGTTATTGTTTATTACGTGTTTCGTTAAAAGTTTAAAAATGGTGTGAATAATGGATTTAAACTATTTTTTTAAATAAATAAAAGCGGCATCTATCAGCTACTCAAAAAACTAAATTAGTTCTACAGCCCACTAATAGATGGCCAGCGAAAGAAATCCTAGTAGTGAGCCGCTTTTAGCTATACGCAAGGTCTTATGAGAACTGGCTCTCTTATTGTATCCATACTCCATGGTTATAGTCAAGTAAATAACGTCAACTTACCTAATTTACTTTTTATTATTAAATGCGTTGGATTATTTCTTTGCAAGTTTAAATTTTTATTTATTTTGTCATGTACGTAACGTCACTAGAATATGTAACCAAACATACATTTGCGCGAGAAATATTAATTTGAATTTTATATTTTGAATATACATATAT